>OMNM01000531.1:0-18471 GCA_900302745.1 Parablennius parvicornis
TTTCTTTCCTCCTTTCTTTTCCACCTCTTTCTCTTCATCATCTTTTAAAGCATTGGAGGACAGTCAGGTTGTGTCCTCTAGCTGTGTTTCTTCGTGTCTAGTGTCGTGGTGCGCGTGTTCATGTCAGTACTTGTGCCTACTGTGGATCGCATGCTTTAGCCCTTGACTGGACACAAACGTTGCTCACAAAACTCCTCTTGACCCTTATGTGGACAAACGTTGGGGATCCTTATAAAGTTATCAAGGGAACCAAATAACTTATTACAAAAATTTATCATATGTGTTACCAGTTCTGTAAAAACAAATAGGAAATAAAGGCCTTTTAATTACCATGACTTGTTTGTGTTTAATACACAGTGTTGCAACATGTTGCCCCTTTTCACACTTTATTAAACAAAGTGAATAAAAAAAGAGTGTGTACATTAAGCTCATCATTTTTACACATTTCAAACATAATATTCTGCATAGTTTAATATATCAGCAGCACTTGTGGAAAGAGACATATACTGCAATTTTTTGTTTTTTTGTTTTGTTTTTTAATAGTTCAGGATACAGGATGTGATCAAACAAAACACTGGTGTTACTGCATGCTTCCCTGGTTGGACTCCAAAACCATCACGTTGTTTAAGGAAGACATTAAACACAAAAAATGTGAAGAGACGACAGATACCGAAATCCTTCATATCTCTAGTGCTCGATATCCATTAGCTGGATCTATTGAATATGAAGCTAATTGTTTCACGCATTGAACACATTTTATGAAAGAAGGTGGCGATTCCAGGTGAATGTGACGATGGGAAAAGTGTTCCAGTCTCGTAGCTCAGAATCAATTTTGTAGTTTCGAAAAATCTTGAGGGCTCTGAGGTGAGAATTTTATACATATTGTGACATATCAGTAAGTAGTCTAAGAATGTTATCTATTAAGTGTAAGTATTAGTAATATATATAATACCACTGTTCTTCTTGCCAATCTAATACCAAGCAAAAACCATAGCCGGTATGTTAACAGCCCACCTCTACACTTACTATGTGGTAAGAGAATAAATTTGAAGGTGTTTTCTTTCAAATTCTAGCTATTAAAAACACACTGTTGCAAACAGCTTATGTGAGGCATTAATACAACTGCTTCCATAATCTCATGTGGGGAAAAAAAAGGACATAGATATACCAACCAGGAGAAAATAGGACCAGAAGAGAGTAAAAATAAAAAAAAAAATAAAAAAAAATCCTTATCTAAAATCTAAATATTTATATTCTTACATGATAATAGGTCCCAATAATAGACATACAAGTGTCCAAGGTATCAATATTTTGGTATTGATGACTAATTTGGAGATAATTCTTCACCATTTCAATACAGTTGTGCCATAGTGCTGCTTGTGGGAATGAAGATAAAGTTTTCCTGTGAGAATAAAAGCACACCAGGTATCATTTTGTGAGCCTGTCTCTTTAAGAAGTGGAACAAGTCCTGCACCTTTGAGGGCATGTATGCAAAAAGCACATCAAAACGTGTTGAAAATTTGGGATTAGTGTGTTGTAACTTTTCAAAATGATATTCCAAACCAAAAGAAAAAAATGAAAAGAAAAAAAATATCCAATTCAAAGCAGATAGGATTTGGGTGAAAATTATACTTTTGCTGGTACTTTAATGTTGGCAGTGAGCAGCAGGCACAAAATTTCATCAGAATTCTTCTGGTTTTGGACTTATTATGTGATCATATGGAACATTCCCACTAGTTTCTATGAGTAAGTGATCATTTTCCAAGTAAGACATTCTGAGTTCGGAGGCAACTTGAATGCACATTGACTTTAAGTATTTTTGAGGCAAAATTCTAGATTTTAAGAGACAACATAGAAAGGAATAGAAATCGATGAAAGTATAATGCAAATGCAACTTCAGATCACATGGCTTTCTGGATTGTAAAGGCAGGTCAAACCTCAGAAGTAGTGAGACTTTACTCATCCCCTCGAGATATGTGTTACCATCCAATCTTAGATATGGCATCCATAAGAAGAAGCAATTTTTTATTCATAATAATGGTACCATTTGGAGGGAGAGAAGAGTGACTTTACAATCCCTGTTCAAATTTATAAGGAGAAAGTGACAATGACATGACGATGGAGTTAATTCAAAAGAAACCTTTAACATTAGAGAGTGCTTTCAAGGTTTTCATTTCTTGTGTCAATAATAGCTAATTAACTTCCCTGATTCAAATATTTATTGGAGCCAAATCACTGAAGAGCAATAAAATATGGCTTCAAAAACTGCCAGAAGAAAAGGTCTTGATGAAGAGCAGATTTATTGCAACTGGCAACAAATTTCTTCAGTCAGTTTATTAAAGTACTAATTAAAATCTATCAATCACTTAGGTAATCCTTTAAACTTTAAATTATTATTGATGCTTAAGGAGACGGAGAGACTGCAGAGAAAAAAATGAGGATTTTGGTATTTTGTCTTTTCATCACCAAACACAAAGACGGAGTAATCAGCCTATTCCTTTTCAAACGAAACTGAATAAATATAGCATACGGACAAAAAAAAAAATCATATATCTATAAATAAATAAATATATCTCTATTGCAAAAGAAAAGAAAAAGATATGACATTTTAATTTACACACATACAGAGCGTCTTCTCAGTTCAACCAATCTTTTGTTTTCGAACTTCTGGATGAACAAAAAAACAAAACAAAACAAGAAAAACTCCTCTGCAAAGGATGTGCAGACAAAAACGATGCATGGCAGCCAAAGAGGACACAAAGGACTGAGTCTCCGCCGAACATAAATCAGGTTCTCATGGAAACTGTCCCGTTCTGGATGTGACACGGGGCTGCAAGTGATGCGCAAGCGATCAAAGATCAGCTTTGTCTGCAGTCTGCTAAGTGCATGTACCCAGGGCTCTGCCTTTCACATCTAATGTAACTGCCTTCTAAAAAACAAAAACAAAAAACTGAACACAGTGGGGACACTATTGAATACTTGTGAAACAGGAAACACATTTCACTCAAAACGTTTGCAAAAGTAATTTTCTAAATGTGAAAAGCTGGACTGAAACGTTGGCAATCCAACTAGTTGGAATAGTAGTTTTGCCAAAGGCTTCTTGGTGTTGTTGTGCAACGTGTTTATATCCCTGGGCATTGATACACTGAGCCGTATAAAGCTGCATTAGAAAGAAATCGTCACAAACACCCACAGAAGTCTAAGGTTTACTGTCCGAGTGGCTCGGAGCTTAAAAAATTCACTTTTTGGAGGCACCGAGTTGTGGCAAACAGGCACTGCTGACTGACCAACCAATCAAAGCAAAACACACCTAAAAAAAAAAACATGCATCTGATTAATCCTCATGACTGTCTTCATCGCAGTGTGGATGCTTTTCAGGCTTCTCTGAATGAAAGAAACCTTCGTTCCTCCCGACACTTAAATCCGATTCTCTCTCTTTCTGACGTTTAAGAATATATTACAACACCTTTATGCAGTGCACGACGTAGCAACACGCGTGAAGTCTCAGTGAGAAGTGCTGGTAAAATATTAGCTCCAGTTTCACCATGCTAACCTGAAACTTGTTTGAACCGGAGCTCATAGTGTCGCCCAAATCATATAGTTGGTCCCAATTTTGTACACGTGAACAAGAATATTCTAATAACTCATCGAACTTATCTCTGTGAAATTTCACCAAAAAACTTTTGAACACTTCTCATTGGATCTTTTTAACTCTCGCCCAGAAATTTTCCGGATCTTTCTTTTGCAAATGCAGCCAAATTCAGCCCGTCAGCACACGGCGCTTCAGAGAGGAGTTAAAAACCTGGGACCTCGTGGAAGATTTAACTGCCACATCGGGGGTCGGAGGTCCACGGACAGAGCAGCAGCTTCACAGACATCTTTTCATTTAGACAGTTTGCTGATGACTCGGATGAGAGCCCCGTTCTCATCCTTTAGCCTCTGGTTGTCGGACTTGAGCTCTGTTAAAATCTGCGACAACAGAGGGAAATGAATCAGGTTAGAAAGTCAGGAAGGTTCATTCTTGGCAATAAAAAAATAGTGGTAGCAAAATCTGTTTATTCCTTCTTCAAATAATTTGAGGAATGAGCAGAAGAGCTGAGTATGAAAGATATAGTTTTTAGAAAACAATACTAATTACACTATTTATCGATCCTCGGGGAAATCACTGCTCTGCATCTCATTCATAGTTAATCGTAGCTACTCAAATTTCCACAGTTGTGGGATCACAACCTGGAACACAAGCCCACCGGTTTTCCCCACAGAGAGGAGTTTATTAGAGATGACATCCAGAATTTGAGAGCGTGGAGGAAGAAGTGGACTGTCGACAGTCTTGACCTCAACCTTGAAATGTAATGGGATCGACTGTGCTGTTGTTGTCAAGAGTGACCAACACAACAAGTTCCGTTTGTTTCCACAGGCTACTGCCACAGGCTAACAGATAAATCAATAGTCAACTTGTCAATATATATTAAATCTTTAGATTATAATCTAACTTTTTTATTTCTTGCAACCCACATATTTAGCTAATCTGCTCATCCCACAAATGCGTGATGAAGATAGTAAAAACTATTCTACCAAACACATTTTTGTTGTTTGTGTGTTTGTATTTTGAAGCTTAATCATCACCAGGACCTTTCATCTTATATAAAAAATAAAAAAGAACCCAAACATTTTCAGTCAACACTAGAGAAGTGGACTAAAAGTTGTCTTCCTCTGAAGTTTGAGACCAAGCAAAGAGGGCATGCTTTACAGTATTTAATCATGCAGTGAGAAGTGACACTGACAGTATGTGCTGTATGTGAAAAAGTGACAGAGAATGAAGTCAGAGAGCGAGAAACTGAGAGAGGGTCAATTTCCCAAATCTAGGTCACGTCTCTCACGAGGGGCTGAGTCTAAAAATAAGCCTCCTCTTTGTCAAAGTATTTCCCCTCCGCGAGAGACAAACAATAACCTTCTGCTTGAGCTGGGCCACATTACTGTCACCGTCAGTGAGCAAAGACACCTGGCGACAACTCGCTCATGACCTGTGGCAGTTCACACGATGGGACTCGATTTTCTGTCCTGATTTCTCTGTCACTCTCCACAGTGTGCTTAATAGTCACTCAAACACTCTGTGTAGTGAAGTTCTCACTATGGTGGTGATGGCCGGTTGCAATAACAGCAATAGGAAGAGTTTTGAGAATATCGCACATGAGATTGGTACCGTTCCCATATCTCGAGATCAGATATGAAGCTTGTTAGTTTACCAGAAAGGAAGGAAACCGGATGGAACTGCTGCGATAGTAAACCTGCATCATCTGCCTCCCGGCTAACCTCCAAAGACTACTAATTAAGATTTTATATCAGAGGACGTAACATGATGCAAAAGTGACAAGTTGTGGCTGCTGCTTGGCCGTGACAGCGTCTTGGTGTCATTGTGAGTTTGAATGTTTCGTGGCTCATAATTTTCACAAAGCCTTGGGCGAGAAGACGCGAAAATCAGCCACCCCACAATAACATCAGAGAGGAAAACCTGTACGTTCCTACTTTTTCTGCTTTGTTCAAAAACGTTTCAGTGTGTTACTGTACATATGAGAGAAGTAATGGTATTTACTGAACGTGAGTGACTCCTGAGAGGAGAAAGTTTAGCTCTCAGTTTGGGTGATGTTTGAATAAACTCACATCGACTGATCAGTAATTTCTTTTCTGTTTGTCTTCCACTGACACTGCTGCAGTCAGTCATTCACTGTAATTAAATTACCTTCCTGTCTTCATTTGACAAGGTCAGTGCCTATTAATCAACAGAAAAAAACTAAACACGCATAAAGAGAAGCTGGTGGTCATAAAAGCACTTCCAAAATGTAAGAAATTACCCTTTTATATTTCCACACACAAGATGATGCTAAAACTGAGAAGCTGTGGATACTTCATGGCCTGTATAGAAACCGTAGCTTGATGTCAACATGAGTTTGAATATTTCATGGTTCATAGCGTCCGTCAAGCCTACGGCAAGAAGACGCAAATCCAGCTGCTGCAAATTCAATTATTCCCTCAAAGTGGACATACTGTACTTTCCCCCCCTATACATTCTGTCATATTCACAATGTTCTACAGTTTGATATACATATTAAGTGCTGAATAATGATATTTACAATACTCTGTTTGGAGTGAAGATTGAACAAACTGACTTCGACTCATTGTTGAATTTACGAATGTCTTGTCCAGACACAGCGGCAGTTAGTCATTTCAAATATTTTCATTTACTTTATTTATCTATTTGACAGGGTCAGTACTCATCAAACAAAGGATTGAGTGGTGTATTGCATGTAAAAATGGTCAGGTGAATTATTAAATTACAAACTGCTGTCGAAAGAAAAAGCTGCTTGGAAACTGATCAGTTGATTTTCAAGGAGCCATTCTTCTGATAAATAAGAGCTAGATATTTTTCAAGTAAAACATAAACTGGAGGGTTGCAAAAGGGGCTGGAATTAATGGAGGCTCTTTAACATTTATAAACATCACATTTTATAGGTTAGGATCAGTATCAATAAGTACATAAAAAGCTGCGATACCATCTACATGAAAACAAGAAGCATTGTTCAAGTATTCAAAAACTGGAGAGAGTTGAAAAAAAAAGGAAAAAGTATGCAGAGATATAGGGAAAGATGTAAACACCATTTTATAACATTTCTGTATGAACTTCGTGTTGTTTTTTTGACAGTCTCTTGTTTCCGACTCCTTGGCTTCCCCTCCTTGTGTTTGATTGTTCTTCCCTGCCCTTTCACCTGTGCCTGAGTGTGTGATTGCCGTCACCTGGTTCCCGTGATATATAAAGGGATTATCTTGTTTGCTCTGGTTGTCAGTCCGTCTGTGTTACTCTGTGTTCCCGCACCTCAGTGTGGCTGTTCTCCTTCTCCTATGCGTCGGTGCCTCATCCTTCCTGTCTTTGTCTCTGTGCTCAGAAGGATTACACTCCCTCCTCTCTTAATCTAGAACACATTTGGTTTTTGACTTTTATGAAATGTTTTCAGCTGAGTTTGGCATTACAATGCATTTTCTTCCATCTACAATGTTGGTGTATGACATTCTGAGACTTCTTCTCCTGACTCAAACACAATGCACACAAATATATATACTGTGCACAAATGAACATGACGATCCTCTTATTATCATGGTCACATAATTCATTTAGAAATTACCAAGGGAATACATTTTTTTATTCAGTTGTTAGTTTATAGATTTATACATACTTTTTCTGTCTGGCATAAATTGTCTCATGAAACCATCGATGTGACGTGTTCATAGTCGACGAGCAAATTATAAACTGAAACACAGTTATATGTCTGTGCCTGTGTCTAAACTCTTGACACATTCATTTTGAAGGCTAATGATGTCACACGTTTCATTTCCTTCAAAGATCGAATAGGAAGGCCATTTCCTCGAAAAACAACTTTGCATCGATTACACAGCACATTACACAGGACCTGCCTATATTTGGCTGTTGTGAAATCAATAGCTGCTGTGTTTTTCTTGTGTTTCCTATCATGCAGGGATCTGGATATTTATACAGATGGTTTAAAAAAAAATTACCACACACACACAGCTCCCATAATGCAGTGATCATGCCATGCAAACATGATGAAGCTAAAAATAAACTTCAGAGGAGGGTTTATGTTAAGTGCTTGGGGTGGGCGAAGCAGGGTTGGCTTGTGATGGCTATGAAAGAGACTGCAGTTTGAAAATAATCCAAAGAAAGATGCAGTGCAGTGTAGGGATGGGGAGTGAGCGTTGAGAGGGTGCATAACCTGCCTGAGAGGAACACAGCAGAGGACGAGGGGGCCGGAGAGGCACCACAAGGAAAGAGGTGTGAAGAAGTTATGCGGCTGAGGCAGGGGAAGAGCAGGAAGGGTGGTGAAAGGAGGGCAGACGATCTCAGAGGATCAGAGGTCCTCTGTCTCCGGCATGGAGGCCGTCTCAGAGAGGCGGGCGAGGACGCGCAGCATAGCTCTATTCTCAGCCAGGAGACACTCGTTCACCCTCCGCAAGGTCTGGACCTGAGCCAGAGCAGGGAAAGCCTGCACAGAGGACGACAGAGAAACAGAGTGGGGCAGACAGAGAAGACATGCAGGGAGGCAGGCCGTGCACACAGACAGAGACTCGCACAGCATCCCAATCCACTCACACTGGCATGCACCCACACACCTACACAGACAGAGGACATGAAAGCATGACAGCTGTGCGATTTATCAGGGAAAAAATAAATTACACAAATATTTACACAACAGGAACATTTTCAGAAGAAATAGCGAGGGCTGCAACAAGCAAAGAAAATTAGAAAGCTGGTTCTCTGAGGGTCTGTGCTCATCAAATCTGGGCTCTACGTGAAAGGGTTTGCAGGTGTTGAGGTGGTATTATATGCATAGTGCAGCAAAGGAGAAGGGATTAAAATTCATAGAAAGCCCCAGACTTTTCACCCACTAAAACTCTATTTCTGATTTTCACAAGAATCATAAGTCAAAGGAATGGAAATGACTAATTTCCCCATTTCTTATTGGCCCGGCTTTTTGAGGTGAACCTCAGTGTGGTTCAGCAGAGACATCTGTGGTTTGACACTATTCCTGAGGGTAAACCACAGAGCAAACACACACACTATTTGACAGACACACACATACAGAGCAGTTGAAATGGTTTGAGACACCCAGACATGGGCTTGTAAAGGTAAATGGCGCCAAAGATGATGAACAAGGAGAACATCCAGCTGCTTCTTTTACCACCAAACAAACTGAGAAAAGCAATTTGAAGCCTGTGTTTGAGGCTTCACAGTTCATGCATATAATGTTCTCTTGGTATTGGAATAAAACAGAGCAATTTCTGGAGAGGTGCCCTTGGCAACAGTGAAGAAAGAGAGGCAGAGTGAGGAGGGAATGCATAATGACCAGTATCCCTCATTACACTCTGTTAATACCAAGCTCTCCGATATTAAATCACGTCTGACCACGCTCTCATGTTCTGCAGAGAATTCCACACGGTTGCTATTCATTAAGTTTTAAAAGCTGTCAAGAATAGTTCAGGTGATTTTCTGTAACGCAAGACCCGAGGCAGTCATCTGACACCTCTGCAGTTATCATGTTGAAACCATTTGAAAAGGGGAAACAAGGACACGCAGCGCCTTTGACGTGAGGCACCTGGGACGAGGGCCAATCGATTACAGTGTACGATCTAGATTCCAAACCAAAATGCACCTCCTGTACGTGGGAAAAGCAACAACGACCAAACTGAAGGTGAATACATGTCACCTACGGGTAAACAGAGAAAGCCTTTTAGGGAAAGAGTCACGACTGCTGTTAATTCTTGATGCAAAGGTAGAAGAGAAGCATATGTGTTGAGATCACAGTAAATACTGTGTTTGCTTGTGGGAAACAACACTGATTGGTTTTGCATGCAGTTTTTCAGTGGTACTGCTCCCTTCTCTTCCTCGCAGGTGGTGCAGTTTGGCACGAATCTGAGGAGCTCCCTCTTGTGGGCAACCTGTAGTGACGTTGTGAGCGAGTGGCAATCTGGTTTCCCGGGGGTGCTCTGCAGCTGCGGATGAAGATCAGGTGCCTCTACGTCTCTACCCTTTGAAGTACTTGTAATATTAAAAGGATAAAGTGTCCACACGTGTAAACATAATAGAAACATGTGAGGTGACAGGCAGGTGTCATCACTCCGCTGTGACACAGCGACCACTCACCATCCCCCCTCCCCTGAGTCAGCCCGCCTTCAGGGCTGGTACCCACAGCGGAACCGCAGTGGGGCGTCCTGCTGGGGGAACCATGACATAACCGGGGTTAAACAAGGGCTGCTAGCCAAATCGTGAATACTGTTAGAATATACCTCTGGCTCTCCCTAGATATGTTTTTTTTTTCCCTCTGAATACAGCTGTGTAATTTGTGCATAAATGGCTCACTACGTCCAGTCGGGCCTGAAATCTCTCAGTAGCAGAACAGGAATATCTCACAAAAAGCAGGTCTCTTGCTCTTGGACGGGCTTTGGTATTCAGCTAGAACTAGGTCACAATGTTCACCCCAACAGTGGGATAAGTGGAGCAGGGGAGCAGCCACACAGGCTCCTCCTTACCCTGGCAGAAAGTGGTGATGCACAACACTGCGGGTAATGAGCCTTAAGCAGTAACCTTCCCTCTCCTTGACTCCAAACGCACCTGGCTAAACCACAACCTGGCCTGTGAAAACACTTTAGAAGTGCTTGGTCAGTTTATAATGGATGGGAGGCGGCATTTCTTGTCAGTGTGCACCTTCAAAGATGATGTAAAGGAGAAAGCATCCGTGAGATAAATGAACACAATTAGTATTGAGACAGAATGGTCCCCATTCAAATCCACGGTGAATACCCACTACTTATTTTTGCATGCACTGACCTTCACTTCTTCCTCCATGTCCGACACTCTTTTCTCAAGAGCTTGTTTTTCCTGTAAATAAAAAGGAAACAACAGAAATTAATATATTCTCATGCTCCCTCAAAGTGTGAAAGCCTGTGAGATTATAAATTTGAAGCAAACGGGATAATTGAAAGGAAGCAAGCAAAGATATTATAATGGCTGGTCATCTTGATGCTCACCCAAAAATCCCAAAATGTCAAGAGGTTGCACAAATACTTACCCTCTTCTCTGATTCAAGTACTGATGATCTTTCTGATATCCTGTCATGTCTCTATAGAGGGGAAATATCTAAATATTAAAATTTTCAATTTGATACAAAAACAACCATCACTACTTTTTTCTTTTTTTTTAGCACAGCATAAGACTAAAGTACATACCTGGGTGACTTTCTCCAGCTGGGAACGGATCTTGGCTAACTCCTGTTTGCTGTCCTGCAACCTCGACTTGAGCCTCTCGTTCTCATGCAGAGCTTCAGCATACATCTGAAGATAAGAGAAGTGAGCTGCACAGCTACATTCTGGCCATCATTTGTCCTTTCAGGTTAGAAATATAATTCACACATGAAGAGATGTATCAAGAGAAATTATAACATAGATCATCAATAGGTCAAATGTTGTCCACACAGCTGAAACTCTTAGTTTTACTTCACTAGAATGGCCTTTTCTCAACGTTTGTTCATAAGTAAGGTCACCTTATATTACAGCCATTCTTACCCATTTCCAATTTTAGCTTCTTGGCTGTGTTTATTCTTTATAGCATTTGTAGCGCAGTTTTGTCACATTAAGTATAAAATATATATTTATGAAGATAAAAAATAGATAATTTTATTAAAACTCCACAGAGCCACTAAGTAGGGGCAAAAGTGCTGTTTGTGTCCCGCCAACACCAGGTCCAGTGCAGTTTGCTTCATGCTGATTATTTAGGGCAGACACAACAAACCGTGAACCAAGTTTCCCACATAGGAGAGTCAATACAAACTTCAATTTGAGGAAGGACCTTGTTTATTTTGATATAGTTCCAAAAATGTCTGTGCTCGTAGTAAGGAGCATACAGTATATGTGTGAGTGAAGATGTTCGAGGTGTTGAAATCAAACTACATCTGAGTGGTGTGCTATGGCTTAGCCAAGTTCAGTGCATTGACCCGGATCAAGGCTAAGTTATGCTGCAAACATAACCCGCTCACAGTCCTGTTTATATTTAAAAGATGAGGTTATCTTGACATTTTGGTATGTGGAAAGTTTCAATTATTTTCCACAGTGATTGGTTGTCAAGGTGATGAGCCAAGTTGTGTGTTTTCAGTTCCCAACCGTATCCATCCCTCATTATTGCTCTAACGTTCCAGTTTGCTGTTTGTAAAAAGCACCACGCTGTTACCAACAGACTATGTTTGCAATGCATCTAATTCCAAGAAAGGAGGATGATTTTTTTATTTATTTATTTAGTGGCTGAAAGCTTATCCTTCCAGAAAAACTTCCAGCAGTGTTAATGACTTTACCCTCTGAATTTTTTTTTCTCTCTGCAGTCTAGAACAGCATGAGGAGATTGTGCAATAATAACTGGAAATAAAAACTAAAGCATCTGTAGTGTAGGCGCAGGGAACAAATTCATCTGTAGGCACACCACCATGAACTTGCAGGGCCATTAAACCATCTCTGCCAAAAAATTCAATAAATATAACACCTGACTTTGAGTCATTGTACCTGAAGAAACTATAAAAGTCATTAGTATAAACACTTTTTTCTATCACAGTTGTGAATATTTTATATTGGGTCAGTAATATCATAGCTAATTTTAGAAGTATGTTGAAATATGTTTAATATCATAAGGTAAAGAGATACAATCAGGGTGCAATTTATGAAGAAATTAAACACAAATGAGCAGATGCGGGTTCAATGGACAGAGGAATGGCAGAGCCTTCTAATAATAATAATTTTTTGACTGTATGTTTCAGTAAAATATGTATAGTTTAAATGTGATAAAGACAAATCAGATGAACAAAGAACTGCCTCAATAAGTAAAAGTCAGTGTAAAAGTCTCCGGCTTACATTTTGGCAATACAGTGTCGTTAACAATCGCCTCACAGCAACAATATCCTGAGGCCGCTGTCAGAGGGACAATCCATCCAAGGCTTCTCTCTGTACTACTCAAGATATAAAGATCCCTGCAAAGGGTCGTCAACTCTGCAGAGAGAAACACCGGCTACTTCCGCCACCCTTGGAAGATCTCGCCACCTCATGCTACCTCAGCAAAGCAACAAGCAACAAAAGAGACTCCTCGCATCCTGCCCACCATTGCGCAGGTGACACAGAGCACTACTGGACTGAAACAGTTTTTCTCCCAACAGCCTTCAGAATTCTGCTGCACTAACCCACAACCTAATAAAATATCACTGTTTGCACCTTTTGTTTACATTCCTTCTTTCTGTTTACTCATTGATGAAGTCTTTATTTCAAAGTTGTCCTTTGGTGTGAGCGACAATATAGTTGTGTTGTATTTTGTACAAAGAATATGGATGGTTTTAATTCATTTTAATGCAATTTGCAATTGAGCATTAACAAGGCCATTCTTCTCCAGTAAGAAATTAGTTTTGAGAAAAAGTCACCAAAACAATGCTTAAGCTAATGCTAACGTATGATTTTTACATTTGTTTAATGAGAATATACATTATTTTTCCCACATGGTGGGGTAATGTTAACACTTTTGCCTCATGGAGAAAATAACCCTAGATTGAGTCCAAGTTTGGTGGTGGCAGTTTGGATGCGTCCCCTGTGTTTGAATGCCTATTTTCTTCAAGTTCTTTGGTTTTCATCCAATAGTCCAAGTAACATGCATCAATGGTGACTATGAAATCTCCTGTAAGTGTAAATGTCAGTGTGTGACTGTGTTTCTCTACATTCATCTTGATTACCTGGCGACCATAAGATGTATAAAGTAGTATTAGCTGGATTCATGGACATTAGGAAATAATCTATATGCAGGTCAATTTTCAGAGGTTTCTACTGGGGAGTTCATTACTGATGCAAATAATAAAGATTTATATTTGCAACGAGTTCAGTCAACAGGTGAAAGAGCTGTACTTCTTACAGGATCGTGTTTTTCCCCACTTGGAGATCAAAACAATTAAACAGAAGGTGAATGACATGAGCTATTTCCCTCTCTAAACATCACACCCTATGTACCCAAATGCAACAATGTTCAAGATGAGCCAGCAGTCAAACTGCATCCAGGACTGCAACTTTTAATCAGTCATATTGGAGTGTTCCTATCTGAGGCGAGGAGAGAGCAAGTACCTTCTTATAGTCTTTGGCAGTGGGGTCTTGCTCCTGTCGCGTCAGCGCGGCCAGCCGTGTCTCTCTCCGCGTGTACGAGCTGGTTCGGCCCAGCGGTTTGTCCGTTGCACTCTCGCCACTGGAGTCATATCTACAGGCACCAGAGTTCAAACTCAAATCACAGTGCAGTTTACTCTTCATTTCCCAGGAAATATAACTCAGTTATACAGAAGAAAAATCCTTACCTTGACAGCCTCTCATGCTGAAAAAACAAACAAAGAATAAGATATGTTAGTTTCATCATTCAGCACCACAGCACAGAAACAACGCAGTGCAAAGCTGTTCTGTCATGGTTACATCAAGATTTATTCGATTGATAAGAAGGAACAAAGGCTTGGCAGAAAAGTAGCCTTCATTCCAAGACAACGGAGAACAAAAACAAAACTTCCAATTGAATTATGGCGGTGCATTCAGGAGGTCCTGGAGGGAAGAGGTGCATGCCGAGGTGGGATACATTTCACCCCGGCGCTGCATGACAGGGTTAACGCAGGTCAAACCTCCTCAGTGAGCCCATTGAATCTGGCAGAATAGGCTTCTGCCACCCAAATGCCTGCAACGTAAAGATGACATCAGAAGTCAAGTATCTCCTGTGTGACGGCCCCTCAGAGCTCAGACTGATATCAAGCGTTCCTGGCAGGTTTCAGGGATGACGGGACGCTGCAAAGTTGCCTATCGTGATCATATTTTGTATTTGTTTGTTTCCATTTCACCAAGCAGCCTGGGTATAAGAACAGTTGTATATACTGTTCTTCGACTGAAATTCACTCTGGTCTGTGTATTCAGCTCTTATATTACCTCAGAGACGTCACTGTAAGGAAATAGCACAACATCGGTGCTTCTAATTTATTCCTGTGTCCTGTATTTTTGTGTTATTGTACAAGTCATTAACGCTGTATAAACTGTGGACGCCCAGTCAAAAATGTTCCAAGTCTGAGCAAAACTGCCATGGTGGATAAGTCACCGCCCACCGTTGATGACCACATTGAGACATGTTTACCATCCATACAAGACTGGAAAACAGTGAAAGAGGTATGAAGCCAGGCTGATATGACTCTTCTGTGATCTTATAAATTTTAAATTCAGACATTTGGATGTGCTCTCTTCCAAGGGGGAGAGGTCCTGAAACACCTCTGTTTAGAAATACTTTGCAATAAACATCTTGTGTGGTTGTTTGAGCTTTCATGGATGCAAAGCAGATGCAGACCATGTTCAAAGAAAACGGTTTGGGAGGATGATTTATGTCAAGTGGAGCAGTTATCCCAGTGTTCACATTGGGTGAGTTGGGGGATATTTCACGCAGCGTCATAAGAGTTATTCCTCGGCAAGTGTTTACATAACTGAGCCAGCGCTGCCTGTCCTTATGTGGTCATGCGCTTTAGCAGAGCTATCCAGGAAAAAACAGACCTCTGTGACCTCAGATGAAAAAGGGCCAAGAATGGAGCTAAGGAGAGCTCTCACAGACTCCCATCGCTCAGTGTGAAACCCAAGAGATCGACTCGGTCAGATCTGGTGGTTGTTCATCAATCATGAAGGATAAATGGATCCCTGAGTAAACTGATGCAAAGCCTGCTTTTTAGGACACCAACTAAACTCATCATTATTTGTTCCTGTACAGAGACCCATTTCATACTAAGGATTTGTGGAAGTGGTGAAATGAGATTTTTTTCCTTTTCCCTAAACTTAATTCCAGTGAAATGTTGACAGGGCCCTGTGGGGATTTCAGAACTACATTAGTCCTTACTAATAATACGTACATAACATCCATACTGAACTGAAGCCAGAAAAAAGGGGCCATAGTTGAAATTCTGCTTCTGATGGCAGCTGCTCTAAAATGATTCCCTTGTTAGGAAAAATGGAGTGAGTTAGAAGTGGCACATGTGGCTCGGGAAGCTATTTGAGGCCGAGTGGATGCAGGAGGAAAATGATCAACAACAGGGTGTCAAACTGGTGGAAACTACCGCCGATCGGGCGCGTGCTTGAAACGGCGTGTGCTACTCTGTGAACATGACTTGAGTCCAGCATCGTGCACACCGGGAGGGGGAGTGAGAGGTGCACACACTCAGCTGGCCTGAATGGGCTCACTGCAGCCGTGCATAAATGATCATGTTAACGACAGTTTGCAGAAAGCAGTGAAGTCATCATTGGAGGGCTCTTCACCCTCCTTCTCTCCTCTTCCACTTCCTTCCCTCTTTCTGTCACAGCATCGCTGCCTCAAAGATGACTGCAGTAGGAAAATCTGAGCTCCACACACACTCGTTCTCTGACTCCCACCGGTGGAAACGACACTGCGTGCACAACCATAAAAGACTTTTTCTTCCACGTTCACTCACCTTTCTACATTTCACCAACTCTCCCTCACTGTTAACTCTTTACAGGATGCCTGAGACCTCCAGGCAACATAAACCTCTTCAAGTACTTACTTCAAGTAACTTTCAGGAGAAGTATGTTATGAAATTGGATTAAAAACATGACTAAAATGATGCATACATTCACACTCCCAAGTGCACATATTTTTTTGTTTTAACAGTCTTTCTAATGATTACTGTACTGTTTCTTCATGATTCTTGATTTAGAGATTTGGTCTCTTAAGAGCAGTGGTTCTCAACACAGGGCCCAGGAGAAAATTCATTTTCTACCATCTATAACTTTTAACTTCGGTGTAAATCCGGCTTTTGTGAGTTGTTTTGATATATATATATATATATTTATATATAATCCTGAGAGAACATGCAAACCCACACAGAAAGACTCCCAAGCCTGGACTCAAAGTAGGAAGTTTTCTAAATGCGATGCTATTCTTTCAAAACACCATTAAGTCACTGTCATCTGAACTCATACAACTTAATTGGTTGTAGATTTCTGCCACCTTTTTAAGACCTTTATTTTGTGGTGAAACGACTATAAGTACCTTCTCATGTCACACAGTATTAGAATTATTGGGTAAAATATAATGAACGCTTCCACTTCATATTTGTTTGTCAGAACAGTTCTGGTGTGCATGTATTTTTTTTTTTCAACACTGTTAACATCTGCCAATCTTGAGTGTTCGCCAAAAATACAAACGTGTTTCTGTTTATTTGTCTCCCAGTGGTTCACAGCTGTAGCACACATTGTGTTTCACTGAAACAGACCAGGTCCTCATCAAAACATTGTGTGGCAAGTGCCTTGAATAGTGCATCCGTTCGATTCCAGCCTCCCTCTGCATTCCATTTTATGTACTTGGAAATGTCTGCAGGTTCAGATCGGGCTGACATCATGGAAAATAAATGCCTGTGTTTCTTTGTGGATACGGCCGAGAGAGAGTGGCACTTCTTTAAAAATCCAACGTCCAACAGATGCATTCACCGCCGGCAACTTCACTTCAATGAGTCCGTTCCTGGTGCTTCATGATTGTCCAAGTCTCCAGACGGGCTCCAAACACTTCATGTTGTTTTTATTCCCACATTTACTCTTTCCCCGTAAACGCGCCTGTCAGTCTGAAGCAGTGACATAAACACAAGAGTCTAACTACGCCCGTGAGAATAAGACACTTACTAAAAAAAAAACCCAACCAAACAAACAGGAAATTACTCAAGCAATGTTTCTCTCCCAACATCTTTTCCTGGGAAAAATGTGTCTGTGAGAATTTTAAGGGCAAATATCCACCTCTGCTTCACAGGTTGTCATATAAACTATTAACAGTCTAACTCATTGAACTTAGGTTCCGTGTTCCCTGTTAAACTGGAAGCAGCACATGAGGACAGATAAAGTGTCTCAACAGTCCAATCAGTGCAACGAAAAGCTCACTGCTTGTTTAAAGAAATGTTTCTGTATCTGAAATTTGCTCTGTTTCTAGGAAAACTTCAGAAATTAATCAAATAATTCATGACTTTATTTTGTCTGAAAAGTGCAACAAAATAAATGAAGAAAATATCAATACAGATTAAGACAACATTTTGAATCACAACATTTTTAAGCTTAAGAATAGCAAAAAGACTACTTATACTTACATGACATGTGAGAATATTTAGTTTGTATTAATTCTATTTATGTGATTGTATAGATATAGGTGGACCCTAGAGGAAATTTATAAGGAATCTGAATCAAGAAGTCATTATTCAAATAATGACTATGAAAAGTGTTATCGAATCAGTCTACCATCTACAGGAAATAAAAAAGTAAATATACAACATTTAAGGGGAGATATATGTTTTTGTTTTTTTTTCTTTAAAATACCACAGTTCTGCAAGTATTAAACCCCTCATGTGGTTCAGTCACTCCCATGTGACATTTTCGTCTTCTGTAAAGTGAAAGGGTGTATATCTCTAAGAGGAAAAAAAAGGCTTACTCTGTAGTTTTTGTCTGTGGCAGATGGAGAAGACGGTGGAGAGTCTGTCACTGACTTCCTGGTGCGGGTCAGGTCCTTGGTGCGTGGGTAGTAGGAAGACATCTCCCCCCTGTAACCCGGACTGTCAGGTCAACTTCTACTGTAACATTCACCGAGGTCACCGCCAGATAGCAGCTGCACGTAGGCACAGATTTCCTCAAGCAACAGTGACGCAGATGTCCATGACTGCACTCCAGGGGAATCCTCAACAACAACAGGTGTGTGCGTGTGTATGTTGTGTGTGTTTGTGTGTCAGTCCAGCTTCAGAGTCCCTTTTGCTGGAAGAGGAACTCAGTTTGAATGGATTTCAGATGAGTGGTCACGCCTTTCCCCAAAACTCAGACAAGTAAAGCAACCAT
>OMNM01000534.1:0-21128 GCA_900302745.1 Parablennius parvicornis
GATGTGGCTTCACAGACTCGGTTGGAAGTTCATTCATTCATCTGTCTGCTGATAGAAACATCACAGTCCTGCTTTCTGTGACTGAAGGCCTGCTATCAGCTGTCTGCAGCTGGGGGACAAAAAAGCAAAGGGAGAGACGGGAAGAGAATGCACAATGGGGAAGATAAAACTTTAAATTCTGCAAATTTGAAGTTCCTAATCTGTTTTTCTCCTCGTGACCAGATTATTCTTCTATACGGTGAAACAAAAAGCGTGTATGATCCCAGTTTTATTGGAAAACTAACTTCTGCCTTCTGCAACACTCTTAATAAAAAACGAGAACGCCACATTTGTTCGTAGAACCGGGTTGGCATCGCTAGCATGATAGCCATTAGCTCATATCGATGCTAACTAGGTAGGTCAGGTAGCAACATCACCGTTTGAAACACTGAGTAGGAAGTGTCTCTATGATAACATAAGCTGATCTCCTTTGATCTCCTCCAGGAGGCGTTTCTGTCATTTACTTTGTATGGGGCATTATTTTTATGTTTTTTTGGGATCTATTCCGATACGCTCAGCCAATAATGTCCCATCATGTAATCAATTGGTCCTTGGATGATGACAAATCATCCTTGAAAATGTCATGCAATTTGGTTGAGTAGTTTTTGCAAAAAGCTGGGAAATATACATGCATACAAATAACTAAATACACGCAGACGAAGACATGACCTTCTCAGCCAACTCTTTTGGTCGCCTTTCATTGGCGCAGGTAAAGAGTCATGAGTTATAGTTTTCTGAGCATGTTTATGAAAGGTTCTTCCACAACTGTCTTTTTGTTTTTCTCAAGTCAGTTGAGTTTTTGCAGTGTGTTCTACAGTGTAAGACGAGCCTCAAAGGGACTTTATCAAAATACACTTCATTAAATGAGACGTGGTGGTGCAAAAAAATTAAAGCTATTTTAATGAGCTGCACAGCATCTACCAAAATAAACACGTGTGATGTTTAGTAGTTACCGGAAAAAATGAAGATGTGCTTGGTGTGAAATCCGCCTAAGATAAGTGTTACATTTGAATTAAAAAAAAAAAAACTAAACAAAACTTATGAGCCCTATTCTGTATGTGGTAAAAACATGAATACATAAGGGGATTTGGAGGGGGAAAAAAACATGTCAACTGAATTTTGAAAACACAATTATGACACATTTTTAAACCTTCAGCCGCAATATTCACCTTATGAGAAACATGCATAATAATTTCTAGGACAGATTGAGGCAACAAAGACATCATCATAATGGGAACGTGTTCCTGGCGGTTTCAGAAAAAGGAGAGCCGGGAGACAATAAAACAAAGTCTTGTCTTTTCTCTTTAATGGCACTTCTGATACCGCCACCGGGGCGGCTGGAGAGTGAAGGAAACGCGGGTGGGAGATTTTCAGAGAAAGGTCGGAGTGGAAGATGGGTGGATGTTGAGATTAGAGATGAAGGGAGGAAAGAACATAATGATGAGAGAGCCGGTGAAAGGCACTCAAGGTGAAAAAATCTTAACTCGTACTTTGTCTTCCTGAAGTATCTTTGCCGTTCCCACCCCCCCCTCCTCCACTTCTTCTTCACTCTACTCATTTTTAGATTTTTCTCCAATTTGTGCAACTTTGGTTTCACGCCCAAGGACCTGCAGAAAACTTTCTATATGCTCTCAAGCTTTTTTCTTTTCTTTTTTTTGTGCTCGGTAACAATATCTCGCCTTTCATCTTTTTCTTCTGGCCATTTCAGCTTTTCTCTCTCAACATTTCACTCACTGATGTGCGACACAATCAGAGCTCCCACTCTGCAGACACACATCACCTTGAGAATGATGAATACGCCCTCTGAGCGGAAGCTGGTGGAAATCCATTACAGTCAATATCAAAAAAAAAAAAAAAAATTGAAAATTGAGTCATTGGTAAGTTGTTATTTAAGAACTTTGTGCTCAATTGGTGTTTGTATTAGAAGCTGAAAATAAAAGAAAATGGGAGGAGGACAACCATGTTTTTTAATAGACGACTTAACAAATCAGCACTCATTTCTAAGGATTCACAGATACCAGTATCGGGTCCGATACTGCAGGATGTACTCGTGAAAGTATTACTTGATGACATTAATCAGCGATGTCAGCGGTTAAGAGATTCTTTGTTATAAATTAAAGGTGGGCGGATTGATCTAAATATCGATACCGACATTGGTATCAATATCGAATGATACCAGTGCAATAAGAGCGACACTTCCATTTTGGTTTTGTGAAGTTTGGTTTTTGTTGCCCCGGTGCGCTCCAGTGTTATCCTGCAGGTGTGTGTATGTGTCTGTGTGTGTGTGTGTGTGTCATGACTGTTAGTCCGGCGTGTGACAAAAAAGAGGAGTTAACTGAATTTTCAGTTTACCTATAAACTTTTCCATAATTCTGTTCTAGGTTCAACTAACTAATAAACCAATGCAAAAATTATAAAAAAAAAAACTTAAATGTTTTGAAAAAATCATCCACATTTAGCATTTTGTTGATGCATTAACCTTGAATATTAAAAAGTATCTGTATCGATAAGATCGATACCAAACCTTGGATTATCGCACACCACTAATAATAATGTTTGAGTTTGAGTAATGACAAACATAAGGTGAACTGTAAATCACGTTGTTCCAAAATAAGTAAAAACTAGTTTGTAAAACTTAGGTTGGTATCTCAGGTTTGAACTCATACTTATATTTGTACATGAATTTCCCTCTGGGTTAATAAAGTATCTATTTTGTATTTGCCTCTTGAAGAAAATGGCCTTGGTGGATCGGTATTAATTTACTTTAATGATGATAAGTTGATTCCAAAGACCCTTTCAATCTCATATAATCTTATCTGCTTTACAATCACAGCAGTTATATCCCTGTCAGAGTTGAAGGAGAAAATCTTGTGCGTTTCCACAGCGTTGGATGTCTCCTCTGAGAACAATGAAACAGATTTCATATGCAAATATGACAGGAGCAGAAAAGTAACGGTTCCACGAGGGTCATTAGAGTCTGATCTCAGTTTTGCTCCGCGGGTGATTTTGCTGATTGTTGCATCCTCTAATGGGATTCCTTCTGTTGGAAGTTTTAAGTTTTTTTTAATACGAGCCCCTTCAGAAGCTTCCGGAAGCAGAAACTATCTGATTTTGACGGTCCGGGATGAAAATGAATCACAACAGCGACGATGCCTGTTGCGACTTCTCTCTACCTGACCTCTGCTGGCACGGGTCAGCGGATGAGATTGTTTTGTGGTCGTAGGGAGACGAAAACAAAAACAGTTTAGAAACTTGAGGAGCAGCTCTGCGGTCGACTGTCAGACACTAATTGGTTTTGCTGCCGGAGGTGGAAAACAACCACAAACGGCCTGCTGGATCAGCGGCGGCAGCCGCAGGTGATTGACAGTTTAGAGGGAAGTCGGACTGGAGCAGGAGGCTACGCAGAGGGTGAGGGGTGGGGGTTGTTTGGTGGCCAGGGTGGTGCAGGTATGAAGACCAGAGGTGCGCGTTAAAATCAAGCCAAGTTCAGGAAGGGAAGCTGGCCAAAGGAGTCGGAGTCTGAAGTCAGTAAACAGTCAAAGTACAGCTTTGGGTGAAAAGTTCACTCACTTTGTGAACCCGGCTTCGGTTGTGTCTCAGACGTAACATCTCTCTGCATGTATATTTTTTGTCAGTTGAATCTCCTTCTGATGTGATTTTTAGGAACACTTTGATCATTTCCACTTGCACTTTTGTTGAACTATTGAGCTCCACAAGATTATCTGCATAGTAACTGAGAGCAATAGTGTGACGAAGAGGTGAATATCTCATGTCTTTACATTCATTTGGCTTCTATGCTACAAAGTTTTCGTCTGTAAATGTGTATAAGTATTCATGCGGAAACATCAACTGTACGCTTCATGGAAACTGGGATTTTCTGTATTTGTACCCGTCGAGGTTGAAGAAGGACGGCAGGGTTTATATTTCTGGGAAACTTTCTGTCAGCCGGCGCTGAACAGAACTTGCTCAGCATGTGAACTCCGATGGCTCAATCTGCCGTGCAGTGGAGCTATAGCAGATTGAGCCATATGTTTTTTTTTGTTGCTGTTTTATGAGTCGAGCAATGTCTACGTTAGCAGGCTGCACAAACTGAAGGCGGAAACCTTGAAGGAGGATTTAAAGTTGGGGGGGGTTTGCTTGCCAGCTCGTAACTTCTATTCGCACTATCTTTATTTTAGTGGTTTTGTTTTCACGAGTCTAAAAGCCTCACTTTCTGATTTTTTTGGGGGATTTTTGTTTGACTCAGCTAAAGAAACACAACATACTTTATTAGATGTTGAGGCCTTGTTTACACAGTAATGTTATCAAGTGAAATTGCTTTACTTTGTCAGCTTTTTGACGTGTCTATTTGCATGAGGAAGGTGATCGAAGTAATTCAAAATGCAACTTTTTGAAAAAGCTTTGTGGAGACTAGGAAAACCCAACTTTTCTGAAGCACTGCTCCTGCGCATGCGCGCCACAATCATAGTATAGTATCGTTATTCTGCACAAGTAGATTGACAATAAGAACAATGGCGGCCTCCAGAGTGTCATGACTCCCACTACATGTTCTCCTGGGACTTGGTAGTTTTATATTTTCCTCTCCATAATAACAATCCAACTCCATTGTCTGTCCATAAGGACTGTGCACTACCAGGGTTAATGTTTATAGTGTATTGGTCTCTGGATGTGTGTATCAGACCATTAAGGACAGATATGAGCGGTGTATTCGTGTATTCTGTTACTCATACATAAATACATACATGCATTGACTCTGACAGTAGCCTGAAACCTGAACCTCCAAACTCATTCATCATTACTTTTTTTTTTTTTTGAAGATCACAACTGTTTTGTTGCTGCTTGAGGAGAGGCCTGTTTTTATTGGACCAAAAGATCCCATTTTTCATGCCTAGATTGCAGAGAAAAAAAAAATTATCTTTGTCTTTGCGTCTCATAAATCACACACCAGGGCTCCCAGGGTGCAGGGAACATTCGGAGAAGGTACTCGACTGTGTGTTGTTTTTTTTTTGGGGGGGGGGGATTCTCTGTGAACAGACATGGGCCTTATTTGTGGTATTTTGCAGCTATTTTATTTGCTAACTCTTTCCAAGTCATTTTCCAGCACGGCACGCAACCGCCTGCAGCTCGGTGGGAGGCTCTCTGAGGTTTCAGTCCATCGGTCAAGTTTGGTGGGATGATGACACTGCGTGTAGAGAGGCTGGACAGAGGATTTATCTTGGTGCCGGACAGAAAGGTCACAAGACAAATATAGCCCAAGGGTGAGTGCGGTCTGATGGAGTCTTAAGAAAAGAAAATAGACACAAAAGAGTTTTAAATCCACTGCACTTGAGAAGACTCTCTCAACAAGGTGTTGGAATGACCCTCCGCTGGTCTGCGGTCTTTAACTTTTCCTCCAAGATTTAACCTGTGTGCCGACTTGGTGTCGTCTTTCTGTTTAAACTGCAGAGGAGCCTGACGAGGTGAAGTGCTGTCAGCACTTCTGACACTTAAAGCTTCGAGAGATTCGCTTCTCTTGTGTTGCTTGAATCTGAGTAATCAGCAGAGTGAAGTGAAACATGCTGTTTGTATGAGAGCTCAGGGACGAGTTTCTGCTGAGAACTAAGTTTTGTTTTACCACATGGTCTGATTGGAAGAAGCTTTCTGACTCTTTGTGGAATCATAGCAGGTCATATATATGTCTATATGTCTGTTTTTTGCTATGTTCAGCAAAGAAATTGTGGAAAGTTGCCTATTCAGAGTATTGCAGGTTTGAATCACACTGTGACTAGACTTTCCAGGTTTCTTTATGGTATTTTAGTATTAGTTTTGAATGATAATGGGCTCATTAGAGTTTCCCTGCTCTCTGTTAAACAATTCTCCGAGCCGCCACAGGGGAACGACACTGAGCTTCATCAGAGACTCGTCACATAATCTTCACAAGTTCTTTGAACTGCTGCTGTCAAGAAGATGGTTAATACACTAGAAAGGTAGAAACATCCAGAAGGGTCCACAGAAGAACTATTCACTACAGCCGTGGAGAACATTTACAGCAGTGTGTCAGAAAAGTTGCTTTTTCCCAAAAAAGTTGTCTTTTCATTGGTTCTGACCACCGTTGCCACGTAAACAGACACACAAGATGTATTGAAACCTTTCAGTTTTCACTTCAAAATGTTTGGAAACTGAGCCCAAATTACCATAAATTACTCTGACTTGGACAAAGCGGGAGCAAAGATGGATGGTCTGTGTTTCCAAACATACACGTTACACATTTACTGTAACAGATAGTTATTTAGAGGCTGAGAATCGAACTTGATAGAAGATGAAGTTTGAACTCGTGTGTATGTGACAGTGTATATGTGATTACACAGTTCCATCCAGTTCAGGGTCATGGATTGCGTTAGAAGAATAAAATGAAACAAAGCTTCCCTTTAATGCCGGGGAATTATGATGCATGTTGTATAACATGTAATTTGTAAACCTGTGGAGCTGCGCAGTCTTTTATGCCGGGAAAACCAACAGCACAATTGTATAGCTGCAAACCCCAATCTCCTCCTGCTTCGTTATTCTCTATAATTTGTTAGCCTGTTATCTTGTGCAACAAGTGATGAATAAATGCCACAATTGGTGGGAGGATTTAATTTTAAATGCACCCAACCAATTACACAGACACACACTAAATTGCTTTCACAAGCCTTAAACATTTAATTGCATTTTAATAAATTTCATAATCACATCGGTCAGCTCAAAAATGAGGACTGAGAACTTACAAGTTGTTCTTTTTTTTTTTTCTTTTACTTGCTGCCAAGCCTTGCTGCTTTGTGAGCAAACAACTTAATTCTAAATCTGTCTCTCAGCACTCACTAGCCAGACATGTTAGGTTTAGCACCTTTGATATGAAATCCACATTCTGCCGTGAGTCGAAAGACTTGATACGGATTTTTCAGCAAACAAAAACACGAAGCTTCAATCACGAGGTGAGCCCTGAGCACGACCCGTGAATATTTCTCTCCACTTTTAATAAATCACCTCTGTGGCTGGTACAAGATCGCAAACACAGTTCAAACTAAGGTGTTGAAAAATATATACTCCTTCCTTTCTGACCTCCAATCCATTAAGAATACAAAGCTAGATGGAAAACACTTTTAGTTTTTACTCTACATTGTACAAAAAAAAAAGCACATTTCCATTTGCTTGAAGACAAACTATGACCACAAACACTGGGACCAGGAACATATTGCAATGCTCAAGTACTCGTTGACTCCCGCATTAGAGAAACAGGGGCTGTTGAAACCAAACGTGTAGCCGGATTTTTAAGAAACAATTGATTCAAAAGCTTCTGAGCTGTGAAATGAAGACACGAGTTTGGCTTCGGGCTAAACAAAATGGTAAATACACATAGGAAGCCTTTTAGATAAGAAAATACAATAAGAAAATAGCTTTTGATTATCAAACTCATTTGTTCCTGATACCTGGTAAATCCTTAGAGATCTATCACAATCTCATTAAAACATAAATATCAAAATCTGTTTCAGAAAAGCTTATGTTCTCTTTAATAACATATTACATGTTGAAGTATGATAGTCTGAGGCCTGATTTATACAACATTTTCAACTGAAAACGATAAACTTGAATTGCGTCCTGGGAGCTTTCTTACATGACAACAGTGCTTGGAGCCACTGAAAACGCAACTTTTTGAAAATGGCTTGCAGATGGAACTTTTAAAAAATACTCCGACTTGAGGGGAACACAATCTTACTGCACATGTGCACCAGGACGATGTTGAATAGTTCCTCTGCACATGCTCAGTCGATTGGACAATTTTTGCCTCCAGAGTGTCATGACTCCCAGTCCATGTTCTCCTAGGACTTGGTGGTTTTATAGTTGAGTCACCATATTAGCAATGCAACATCATCATCTCTCCATACAAATGTATGTGTGTTTTCCATTGTTAGTGTTAACAGTGTTTGTTCTCTGTGTGTGTATGTTTTATTTCCAAAAATAGCATTTACTAGTGGCCCAATATTTTTAGCGTTTCTGCTATTTCTGTGTAAACTAACCTATTTTTCAAAACATTGCTGTATAATCACAAAACTTTGCTCAAAGAAAAATGCAAATATTATGCACTTTCAATTGAAACATTGTGTAAATGGGACCTGAAACAAATGTTTGCATTAATGACAGTTTAATACGTCATACTGAATCTCCAAAAGCCTGTAGACTACTGCTGAGAAACACTTTTTTTTTTAAATTTTGACAATGAGAACTTTTGATTTATGTCAATTACTCTTGTTTTAATGCAGTATGGAGTTTAGATTAATAAATATCATATCAGTTTTCTTTAAAAAGTTGAAGAAAGAATCAAATCAATTTGCCTTTCACATGTGCGTAGACTGATGTATCAGTTTGATATCATCTGCATAAAATCATATTGTGTCTGTTTTATGTGGTAGCATGTGCATAACCCCTTGAGGCTCAAACACCCCAGGACACCACCGTCTCTAAAACAGTATAGAGGATGAATGGAGGGATTGTCACTGAAAGTTTGCAGTACTTCATAAGGAACATTGCTTCTAATTACAGACACTGGGAGGAAGCTTCAGTATTTCTCAGATCAGACATATAACTTTTAAAGAGTCAAGATTAACTAACTTTGGCTGTTACGGTCCTGTCAGAAATGGCCTGCAGCCAACGCATCATTATTCTGCAGGGGAGCGGATAGCCACGGACAGAAGCTGAAAAGAAACGAAGTTTGGGTAGGGTAGGAATAAAAGGACAGGAGGTTAAAGCTAAGGTCTGGTGGTCAGATGAAAAGTACATTATTGGGAGGAGGAGTGAGTTTGGAGGAAGATGGGAGGTTAATGAGCTGTAGCGTCACAGCAGGAGAGCAGGATGCTGTTTATTCTTCTCACACAGCTAATGGCTGAAGAATGACAAGTTTTTTTTTGTTTTTTTTTACAGCTGCAACTTGACGACAGGTTTCCTTTAATGACTCCCACACATATTTAATGACTTGACGGAGTACTTTTACTGCTTTCATTTTACTGACTCACTAATGTTTAGAAGCCTGTTTACAAAGAACTTGTCAACCAGACAGTAAATCAGTGTAAATATGTCTTGTAATTAGATGTCATAGTGAAAGTTCGTTTTGTGGTAGAGTAATTGCTAACTTAGGGAACATGACCAGACGCAAAAAGAATTGGAAACGCCTCTACGTTTTTTTTTTTTGTTACACTGCTGGGAAATGCTTTAGGATCTTTACATTGTTGTGATTTGTTTCTGATGGCATCCTGACTGATCCTCCGCTAAGCTAGAAGGGGCCTCACAGTTTCTGTTTTAAGGAGAAAAGTCTGAACATCTGGGTTTGTCCGCGTTTTAAGACTGATATTGAACTACAAGCTTTAAAGTTGGTGTTTCTTAGTGCAAAAAAAAAAAAAAAAATCATAGTTTGTGTAGAAGCAGGAGAGAGAGTGAGATAGACGACTGTGAACTAATAAATCAACAAGAACTGGAGTAAGTAAAATCTGCAAGACCTCAGCTAGACAAAATTTTCAATTATTCCGGCTCTTTGTTAAAACCTGACGGTGATTAGAAGATCTTTTGAAAATGAAACAATAAGTGGAAAACCATAGTAAGAAAAAACAAACAAAACAATCAATGGTCAATAGACAAACCCATCAGCTGAATGCCTCTTTCAAGAAAGATATTCATTCTGCTAATCAACACCCAAAATAAATATCCAGGAGGCGTCCATGGACTTTACTTGGGTGTTTATTCTGTGACACTGCAAACAATAAAGACAAGTTTCAATAGGACTCATCCCAGACAATAACAAATGACATATGAGCACGTTTAAGAGGGAAGCATAATGTGCTGCTTAAAACTGCTGCATTGCTGACACTTCTCTCATTTCCACTTTTAACGCTGTAACTCGCTCCAGGAAACACACCATGTGACACAAAGTTTTATTTCAAACCGGTAAAGGATAACGCACAAAACCACGCTCCAGAGAGTAAAGTTGAACTGCACAGCTATAGCAATTGGCGACATTTCAATTTTATTTCTAAAGTGCCTAATACAGCACGGTCGTTTCAAGGTACTTTCAAAGAGAAAAACGAAGAGACGATGGAAAGCAAAAGAACTCCCTTCAAATGGGAAGAAACCTGCAGAACCAGGCTCCGAGGTGGAGACTATCTGTATCCTCACTCCCAGTTTATGTCATTAACATGTGGGTGAACATCAGAATATCTTCACCATCAGGAGACCACCACCACAAGAGAACAAGAATGTCTTCAATCCAACACAGCCTGCTCTGGTACAAGTTGTCACTGGTGTTCTCCAGGTTCAAAATATGGTCTTCAAACCCTGCAGAATGCCACCGTGTAAGTTAGACAAAAGAAAGGTATCATTACAAGGTGCTGTGCTTGTTCTCTATTTATAAACCTTTCTGGTTTTGTGGATTGCAAAGGACTGAACCAGCTGTCTCATCTCCGTCCTCCTTGGAAACTTAAAAGCTTCTGTGATGTTCAGCTGCTCTCGTCCCGTTTCACCAGACCACTGGACTGAGCTTCAAGTGACGAAAACCCTTCTTTGACTGAGCTTTGTGTTCTTGAATCTCCCGTTGGTTGAAATGTTTTGTGGTGGCTTTAAGAGAAGTTTGAGTTTGGTCACAGAACTTCTACATGAACGTGGACTTTCGCTGAATTATTGTCTTTTATATTCTTCTATTTTGCCCTTTTATTTGCTTGAAAACGTCGGGCGCAGACATTGATTTTGCCTCCACCTCTATCTGTCTGTCTCTCTCTGACGGGAGTGAAGCCATCAAGCGTTACAGGATCGATAAGCTCCTTCTGATCGCTGACAGACTGGACAAGTGTGTCGTTATCAGATACGGGACTTAATTTGTGTTCATTCACTTTGTATCAGGTGATAAAAAAAAAACCTGATTTATACTTTTAAAAGATAACTTTGTGAGTAATACACATATTTTGGTGAAACTGTGATGCATCCCAGGCAGATTTTCCATTGAAATTTAACATTACTACCATAAAAATAATTGATACTTTTAGTTTCCTGACAGCTCAGAAAAAAGAGATATCTGTTCTTATATATATCGTAACCTGTGCTTAAAAATGGAGCAATGCAGAGATCACCTGGCGAAAAGTACGTCAAATTAATCAGATACGCAGGAGTTATAGGGCTAATGGTAAGCTGATGGTGACCAATACAGCTGAGACTTATAATAACTGTCAAGATACTAAAAAAAAAAAAAAAAAAACCATAAGAAAATGGAGAGCACAAAGAACGTCTGAGGACAGCACTACAATCTCCTCTGATTGTTTTTCAAAGTGGCTTACAGAGCGATAGGAGAGGGAATTAAACTTGGAGACAGGATGAACATAACCAGAGCTGTTATTCAGCTGAAGGCACAGACAGTCTCCAAATGGACTTTAAAGCCAGTCCGGGGTGTCTTTACAGCCGTATGTCAT
Source organism: Parablennius parvicornis (assembly GCA_900302745.1). Lineage (NCBI taxonomy): Eukaryota > Metazoa > Chordata > Actinopteri > Blenniiformes > Blenniidae > Parablennius > Parablennius parvicornis. The sequence continues at coordinate 11,505 of OMNM01000534.1, forward strand.
CAGTCTGAGGGAGGAAAAAAAAAACCCACCTCAGCACCCTGAAAACCCTTCATCCTGTTCTTTTAAAAGTCAACTTGTATGTGTTGCATGATGGGATATAGTGGAGGTTTGAATAGATTCCAATTTAGGGGCCAGAAGTCAAAACTCTCATGTTGCATCTCTGGAATGATATCAAGGAAACAAATAAAGCCATACAAACATTTTTACATCCAATTTATCTTTTTTTTTAATCAATTGTATGTATTTCTACTGTCTTGTCTTGCTCCTCCCTCGTTGTGTTCCCCTCCTTTTCCTTCCTGTGTTATATGATCTTGTGCTTGTTCGATAACTCCACCCCGACTGATCAAGTTATGTCGTATTTCCTCTCACCATGTTTCATTCTCAGTCTCTCTGTTGTGACCACAGACAGAAAGACATAATCTTGTCACAAAACACGTATGCCCACCTGTCATAAACATTCCCAATGCAGCATAAAATTCTTGATTAAAACAGTTTGTATTTTCATAAGGAGTTGAAGAGATGAACCTTACTCACTCTTTATTTCATTCCATGCCAAGCTTTTAGAACAAGCGTTTGATTCTTGGTTTGCCTCATTAATTTATTTCCTAAAGGCACTGTAGAGATATACCTACACAACTGTATTGAACTGCTATGATCCTTCGGCTCAGGGAAAACATGCAGATTCTTCTCAGAAAGGCCTGGAATCTCACTGATATATTCGGTAAGGTAACAATTTCAAACCACCATACCTCTGTGCCACCGAAACGACAAAAATAGATGATTTAGGGCAAAGATTGGTGCCACTGTGACTTTATTTTTTGGCCCATGTTTGTGACTATATCTGAAGAAAGCCTTTTATTGCTTTCCTGAGCCTTTTTCAGTTGATAAATTGTATTGCACAGACGGACACAATGACAAGTGGGACTCCTTATCCTGGCTGACGGCGGCTCACAAGCCCGAGGCTGCTATTCACGGTAGCTGGGGTTTTGTAGGAGCTCTCGGAGTTCTGTTCTTTTGGACTATTTTGTTGGTTTCTCCAAAATGTGGTGCTAAAAACAAGCATCAGTGGTTGCCTTTTCACTGAAAACAGCCGCCTGCTGTGGCTGGAAATGATGCGTAAGTGAGTGTTGATAGTAAACCGATGTGATACTTGCGCTGTGAAATCAGAAGAATAAACTAAAGTAAACCCTTTCTTCGAGGTACATGAAGAGAAAACACATTCAAACTAAAATGTAGGAGTATAATATGAAAGAAAAGGACGTTGAAGGGGAACAGCTACAACACAACTTTCCATCCATCCATCTTCTGTTGGAGCTGGATGCGATAAGCTGACTGTGATCAAGAGGAAGTTACATCTCTGGACAAGTCACCAATCCATCACAGGGCAAACACAGACAATTTAGAAGCACCAAATAGTCTCAAATGCATGTTTTTGGACTGTGGGAAGAAACCAGAGCACTTGGAGAAAACCCTCATACACACTGAGGAAACCTCCATTTCAACCAGATAGATTCTCAGTGGGACAAGTGATTTGCTCACGAACAAATATATAATATCAAAAGTAATTTTTTTAAATGAGGCAGAACTAGATTTTCTATAAAAAAATTTTTACCTGAACGTAAAACCCCATTTAACACGTTTCAAGTGAAAAGGCAGTGTTTTAGAAAAGTCTTATATTTATATAATGTTGCTTTGAAAACGATGTCAAAATCATTTTTATGAAACCTTACAGGCATGCAGGAAACAACTATTTCTCTGTCCGTGTTTCGTATGTACATTAGTAACGTTTAAAAAAAAAAAAAAAAGGTTGTTTTCCTAATTTCCTGAGAGACATAGGCGGAGCGTTTCCAAAACGTTGCATTTCCAGGGGCTCGGCTTGCGTCGTCCTGTGAACTGGCCCCTAATAAACACAACAAACGTTTTCCCCTTTTAATTTGAAAGTGTATAAATAGAGCTTAAGACATTTGCTTATTAAATGCAATTTCAGTCGTATTAATTGTCTTGCTCTCAAGTTTGTTTTTAAGACGTCAAGTATCATTTTAATGTTCTCTCAATTTATCATTTTAATGTATATTAAAGTTGAGGTGAAACATAGGCCCATCTTGCCTTGTCCCTCTACATATAACCCCATTTCTACCCTGCAATCTGAAGCAATGCTGTTGGAAAAACCAAGAGGAATCAGTATCAAACAGGAAGACAGACAATTGTATTTTCATCTCACCTGAGCAGACAATGCCAGACATCCCTCCTCATTCATGAAAGAAAGCATCATTATGCATTTGAAATGTGTGCGAGAGTCGATGTGCCACAACGGACCGGCGACTCGTGTCTGCGGCTCGGGGGATCATTCAGAGAGCCGAGTGGAAATAAACAAGTTTTAATACAGAGCGAGCTGTCAGAAAATAATATATATGTACTGTAAATGAAATGTCTGAAGTGCCGGGCGGTTCACATATAGGTTCACAACATACATATACTGTATAACTCACTCATGCAGGCAGATAACTCTGACACACACACTCACAGTCCCATCATACTCCTACCAATACGCGTTCTGTCAAGGGCTCTGTGTTGATACAGCTTATCCACCAGCTTCCTATTTGAATAATGGGTCCGGCTGAGGACCCGCAGATACAGAGAGGTAGTATTACTCTATTTATAGAGTTGGTGTTAGGCACACTCTTTTTCTGTTCTGTTTAAAGGCCACAATATCAATTGTATAACATCCATGGGACATATTTCCAAAGGTTTTAACCTTTACATGGTCCTTTTTTTTTTTTCTACAAGCAGACATTTGAATAAGGTTCACTGCACATATTGTATTTTTGTTTTTTTGTTTTTTTTTATTTCACAATTGAATGTTTTACGGTAATCTTTTATTTTATCTATTACCTTGTGTTTTTTCCACATTCGTCTCTTAGTTGAAAATTTCTTCAACTGCAAAGGCATCCTGGAGATAATTTGATTAATGTCTTTTCTCCTCAATCTCTCCCTAAATAGGACTTCTTGATGATTTCTTTTGATTCTTTGTGGTCCTTTTTTCTACAAATGTGACCTATGGCCCAGAGAATATGGTACTTGTCTTTGGGCTGTGAGTTTGGGCGCACACACACACACACATACACACACACACACACACACAAACCCAAGTGCACACCACCATGCAGTCCCGTCACCATTAATCAACTCGTCCTCTGGCTTTATAGAGAGCTGATTAGTTTCAGATACATCCTGAGTTCCTTGACTATTCATGAGAAATACGTTTGGAGACAAAGGTTTAGTTTAGGTTCTCATAAGATTTACATTATTCGTGTAAAGTGGTTTGAAAGACATTACGTTTGTGGGAGTAATGACAAGCCAGCAATAATAAAGCCCGCCTGCGAGCCCCTCGAGTGCGTGAGCAATAAAAGACTGCGTTATTCGCTTGTTGCTCGGAGATTTATGCAGAGGTCCTTTTGTTTTTACAGTTCTACTTGAGTAGGTTGCTTTGCATAAGGGCAGCGATTAGACACCTCGAGTTAATGGTACAGGTGGCGTCTTGCAGCAGACGGAGATTCGGTGAAGACAGAGGCGGACCGAAGCTGTCCGCAGAGGAGTCGCTGATAGACAGACTGCTCCTCCCTGCTCGGCTGCTTTAACGACAGGCGGCAAACTCATCCGGCAGGACAAACAAATTGTTGGGACAAACCTCAGCGGGCATCTGCCATCGCACACTATAACGCATTACCACCGCGCCCCGCTGGAATACAGAAACCCTCCAGGGGTCTTTGAATAGTGATAAAACTGCACAGGGGGCTTCATTTGTGCAGACAAAAAAAAAAGAAAAAAAGAAGATGCTTCTGAACATGAGAGACTTCGAGTAAATGCACCCTTCAGCTTTTTCATTGGAGCGTTAAATTCAGCCTCTGTGATTTATGTGCTGCATGAGATTTTCTCCAAACACATCAGAAAAGAAGTCACTCGGCGGAAACACGACTGTAACAGTCGGTAACTATCACAAGCTTACAATTCGGTTTGGGTGTTTTCTATTGTGTGGAGGTCGTGGTGGAGAGAAAATAGTTGGCATTTTTTGTGAATGGGTTTTTCTTCCACAGTGCAAAAACATGCAAAAGTTTAAATCGGTGTAAATGTGAGTGTGACTTTCTTTTCTCTAAAATGGACTGGTAACTTATCCAGGGTTGATCCTGCTTTCACCCAGAGAGCGAAACAACCTGTAACCATCAAGAAGTATGTTAAAAATAAGTTTAGAACTTTACTAGATAATTAAACCACAATAAAATAATACTTTTACAGAAAAACAAATGCTTTAAATCATTCAAATCAAATGTAAAAGCAAGTCAATTGTGAAAAACTACGACAAGAAATGGTGCAAAAGGCCTTTTTTTTTTTTTTCTACCAGCTGCTGATGCTGAAGCCTTCAATGCACAATCAGCACATCCCACTTCAACTGGTGACTTCTTCACTTCATCAACACCTGCCATTGATCATCCTGTGGATCGGACCTGTCGCAGCATCTGAATAAAACATCTATTCTCCAGCTCTCAGGCTTTCAGCCAAGGCAGCAGATCCTCCCCTCACACACGGGGCTTTTCCCACATCGCACCCCCGTCGTCTCTCATGCTGGGTTTGTCTCATTGCAGTAAATCATTCCAAAGTTTTCAACCTTTAGTAATGTAAAGAGTAACTTTTCTGTTGCTAGTTACACATTTGAAATGTGGTCGGTTTGATTTGTCACAAGACCTTCAAAATCAGTAAACAAAGAAAATGATGATGCCAGAAATATTGAGAAAGATTGTCCATACAGTAGAACACACGTCTACGGGGAGTTTCCTGCCTTTGGGGCTGCTCCCTGTGAATGATGGGGCAACTTTTGATGGCATCAGCAGGTAAAATCTGGTGGTAATTGGAAGCTTTATGAGGTTATCTTAGGCTCTGTGTAGAAGACGTGTTCCCACGAGTGGCCCTACATGAAAACTACATCGTTTTCAAACTGTTACCATGTAAACATGACTTTTTTGCAAAGAAATCGCAGACATTACGCTTTTTCACTTGAAATGTTGTCGTGTAAATGGTTCTTTAGTTGTCAGTGTAAGAGAGACAAGGACAAATAGAGTAAGACTAGTAAATAGTTACGATAGAAAAGAAAAGATGCTTTTCAATTTTGAGTTTTACTTTTTATTACTGATTGATCCTGTTATCATATCAATCTCTTCTGTAAAAAAAAAACAAAAAAAAAAACCCCAATCCAAAGTCACAAGCAACAACAATGTGTTGATTAATATGATAAATTACCTCCTGAACTTTGTTGAAAAGCAGATTGTGTTTCATCATGACGTCGTCTCCACTCTGTCACGCGGCCTCTGTTATGGCCGGCGCCGCTGATCCGTGTGGCCACAAAGGTCACGTGCTGATTGACAGCCGCTGCTTTCCTCCGAACTTCCCGACTAATCCTGACAAACAGCCCGGCGTGAAATGAGTTTTAATTACTGGCAGTTATTACGGCTCCGCCGTTGTTTGTGCTTTGTCGCGCTCCGGCGGACGCCACCTTGTTTGGTTTGTAGATGAGCTGAATTGTGCTGCTGTTGCTGAACATCTGTGTGGGAATAGACGAGGGAGAATACTCAGGGGCGTGTTTGACCAGCTCCACTTTCTGCTTTCTTCATAGACTAGCGGGAGGCAAGAATGCACAGTCACCATCAGGAGGAAGAAATCAATTGGCATTAAGTGGTGATGTAATCCAGGAGCTTCTCCTTCATCCCTGATCACTGAAGAGCTGGTCGATGAAAATATCACACAAAACCACTTTGAGAATCATCAGCCGTGAACATGGTTGTTGACCACTGGAGGAAACAGGATGACCCTTCTATACCCTTCTGATTGTGATGAAATCAAGTTTTGGTGCAGAGTTTTGACCATGTTGAAGTTTTGGAAGTGAAGTGGGAATAATGCTGTTTCGGTAAATTGGTTACTGTGTTCAAAAGTGAGATTTTGTCATTTTGTCAAGATCAAACAAAGACACTGATATCTAGACAGTTTCCAATAGTGACAGTCAATCGGGAGCTTTATAGTAAGGGATCCCGACAAAATCAGATGTATCACCTTCCTTAGTATCACTTTGTTTTCTTTAGTCAGAGGAAATTCTTTGTTTGATTTCTGGAGATGTCCAAACCATCTCAACTTCTTTCAATTCCACGAATAAGTTCTTAGACGTCCATGTCTTGTAAAGCATTTTATTATAAAGGAGTTGGGATTATTATTGGATATTGAGTTGAAGTTGAATAAAGGGACATTAAAGAACATAAACTTTCTGAATAAAAGAAAATCAGCTGTACAGGAGGTGTTTTTAAGCTGATTACTTACTGGATTTACAACTTGCCAGTGGCGAGATGCTCAGATATCAAAGGCACTGAAAGAATCCATCCATCCATCCACAAAGAAGCCACCTTCATAACAGTGGCCTGACATACAGATATTAAAGACTACATTCCGTGAGACGAAGTAGATTAAATATGACCATATATATAAGCTTTACTGTGTCAATAACTTGTGTGAATTAATTGCTCGAGCTCTTTACTTGTAGTGCATGAAAAAGCACTTAGCTTGAAACCACAATGTCCAATAATTAAAATGTGAACCATCCCTGCAAACAGTGACCACTTAAAACTAAATAAATCCAACCTTTTAAAAGTCTCTGTCCATAAACATCATGTTTTGTTTCAGTGAGAAATATTTTGATGGAAGGTTGGTGATTTAGATTTCATCACCAGCTGAAATATTAGTCTTCCAGACGTCCAGTCAGAAAACGCACAGAAACAAAACGTGGACCTCTTCTGCCCCCTACTGGTCAATGTGGGAAGAGCAGTTTAAATCATGTTAAGGGAAATACTGTAAATCCTCCACTGCCTGGGGTCGGGAGTAATAGATTACTGGTAACCACGTAACTGTAATTAAGTAAGTTTAAAAGACTTGAATGTGCATTTTTCATAGTGTATGTTATGTAATCTCTTTTTAAAAATCATAATTTGCTACTTAATATTAAAACATTAAGATATTTGTAGACAGAAAAGATAAAATTTGTATCTATATTTGTTAAATTCAAGTGGCCTCAAGGTGCTTTTACAGAGAAAAAAAACAACGATTTTACATGACAAACTCCCTCTTAATAGAAAGAAACCTGCTGAATCAGACTCACAGGAGTCAATTTCAAATCTTGAGCTTTTGTTTTTGCTTCTGGTCACACATGGTATTAATTTCCAATAAATACAAACTCTGAACTATACCTGAAATTTGATTTGGCTTCAACAACGTAAAATAAATCCTTACCAATTGATTGAATTTACCTATACAACAATATATCTCAGACTTTATCTTTATTTTTCAGACATTATTTCAAGCACATTTAGGCAGAAAGAAAGAATATAGTCTCTGTTAAAATACTAAACTTAATGGAAATAAGGCGACTTCACAATTCTAACCCACAATTCTAAGACATTACCTGATTGAAATAATGTAAAATTACAACTCTACTCATACTCAAATATAATCTTTTAGTTTTCACATAAGCAATAGGAAAAGGTAAAATTTAGTGTTCCTATGACTTTGCATGCTATAACATTACAGGACAATCTTTATTTAAAACTATCTAATTACAAAAATGTGAGTGTAACTTATTTCCACAGCTGGTGAGCAGGCTATACATAAATAAGACAAGTTTTATAATAAATAATCATTTAGAAGTATAATTTACAATCATTTCTCTGTGAAATCATCTGTTGTTTTCTCCTTCAGGAGCAAAATAAGAAACAAACAGAGAAGCTGCTGTTCCTTCTTTACTTTCCTCTTAATGTTCACAGCAGGCGGCCTGCAGCGAAGCCCGGAACATCATCAACACGCTTCCTGAATATTCATTAGAGCAATATTAAGTCCATTTATACCGAAAACACTGCAACGTTCCTCTTTAATGTGCTGCAGTTTGCTCGGGGTGAGAGGGCGTCAGGAGGGTTCATTTTCATTCCCAGCAAGACGTTTTATGGTGGAATCGACAAAAACTGCAGCTTCATGATCACCTGAGGAAACAGGAGGATCAAAGTGACGTCTTCACTCTTTTGGACCTTTTCTATAGTTAATAATTATGGCTTGGCCCCTGAATCCCACACTAAATGACTGGAACATTATGAATTAACATTTGAGTCAAACTCCACCACTTTTGACAGAAACATGTGATTAATTATTATTTAAAAACAGTAATGATGACAAAGTGTTGTTGTTCGTCAAAACAGTTTGAGAGCTGCAGATCTTCTTAATAAACCAAAGTGATTTCACGTCATTAAAAAATGCAGTTGTTTCTGAATTAATGTGGGTTTTTTTTTTTTTAATAACTTAACATGACTGAACATCTCGTGGTGACATAAATGTTCCACAAAATAATGAGGAATGAACAAAGAAAAAGTAAAGCAACTGAAGCAATAAAAATTAAAACACAAATGCAATCGACACCATCAACAACAAATGGAAGGAAAAAGAAAAATACAAACTAAAAGAAGCAAAAAAATCTAAATAAATAAATGACAAAACCGGTGAAGAGTGTGTGAGAGAGAAAATCATTTATTTTTGTTCCAAATCAGTTTTCGGATGTGATGCAAGCCTCCAGTGGGGGGCGCCAGAGAGCCCGCAGGATCATTTCCTTTTATTTATGATTGTGATCATGACTAAAACAAATAGGTATGAGACCGAAAAACATTTTCATTTTAATGAAAATGGATTTAAACGCCATTAAAAACTGACATACTTTTTTAAACAGATTGTTGACAAACTTAACTACAAACAAACAAGCAAACTGGAGTTCTGCCACATAAAGCAAACAACTGATCAAGTAAAAGTATCCTGATATTACACAAAGTATAACAGAAGGGAGTCGTTACAAATGCAATCAAATTCTTTACTTTATGAACCAAAAGTACTATTAAGTCAACTTCTTGACTGAAATATGAAAGTGACACCTTTTATTGTAACGTTTTTAATTCTAATGATGTAACCTAATCATGCTTTATTACCGTAATCCTCTTGGGGGATATCCTTGTTCTACACTGACCACATTTAGGTGCTCCGGGGTCAAAGGTCATGCTCTACCGGCTGTGAGATTTGAACCTGCGACTTTCCCATCCCAAGTCTGCTGCTCCAGTCGAGGGTTCGAGGCCGCCACTGCCCTCGAAACATCCCGAGAAAAATGGATTTAGAGACAATAAAGCAATAAAGTGCAAAAAGAGAAAAAAAGTTACATTTTTTTTTCTTGATCCATGAAAAAAAAAAAAAATGCGGCGAGGAAGAAAGACTCGGTTCACTCGGAGCTGCTGTCTTACATTTTTATTGTGATGGGGAGTCATAAAAATGGAGCAAACCTAAAATAAAAACAATACAAAAGACACAGTGAATTTACAAAGGGCGCGTAGACGACAGACGGTATGTAGCCTTCAACAGTACGATGGAGCGAGTTGGCACAGAACAGAAAACACGGAGGTGGGACGATGCAGATTTGGCCTCAAAATCCAAAATAAAATTAAAAAAAAAAAAAAAAAAAATAAAAAAAAAATTTTTTTTTTTAAATGTTTTTTTTTTTTTTTTTTG
>OMNM01000535.1:2019-19929 GCA_900302745.1 Parablennius parvicornis
TAAATTGTGAAACACAGTATTTATTCAAATTCCTTCAAAGCCTAATCAATGCAAATCAATTTTATAGCGCCAAATACAACAGAGTAATTTCATGGCACTTTTACAGAGATAAACCCAGCAATTCCACATGAGCGAGCATAAAAGACAGTGGAAAGGAGAAAATCCCTTTTAACTGGAAGAAGTTATTTGAGTTGATTTGCTGTCTCTAGTCATGAAACTATTTGCTCGTGGAACAAACATGGTACTGCAATTCACACCACAAATAAGGGTCGGCGAGTTCGCCCAAAAACAGGGCATGCAAATTTTATTGTGCTGATCTGCAGGGGGTCCGTGTGCACAGGCCTTTAGTGGCTACTTTAGCCTACAGTCAGATGTCAGAACATCTGTTTGGGTACAGTAGCCATCTGTAATTCAGTCAAACTAATTTTCACTCTGAAAACCTGTTTCTCATTTCATGTATTTATGACTGAATATGAGACAAACAAAGTGTTATGGGGGGGAAAGGCACATGCCACACAACTGATAAATGCATTAGAAACAGAATAAATCCATCAAAATGAGAGCACTGTGTAAGATTTCTTGGTTGATTGCATACAGCAACAGGGCATGTGAGCTCACAGTGACCTGTAGCCTTTACAATTTTAAAATGCAGAAATTCTCCCTGTAAATTGCTCTAGAAAATGAGAATTTTATTCTTGGACATGAGAGTACCTTTAAAAGATCTGTGTGAAGATCGCACACACATGTCATCATAAAGTTTGACCTTTGGCCAGTTTGAGTGTCACTGCAAGTGAATTATGTTTATTACAGTGTGGTTACAATGTATTAATTTTTATTTTTATTTATTTATTGGGGGGTTGCAAATGACAAAATCAAATTTGTAGAAACAACTACTTTACAGCAATATGTGTAGCTATATACTTTGACCATGATAGGGATCATAACAACGATGTATTTCAAATTGGACATAATGAAAAAAGTAAAGTTAAATTGTTATAATAATATTAATAATGTTAACAGTAATAAAATAACAATAACAATAACAATAACAATAACAATAAAGAAACTCTCAATTCAGGAGTTTTTAATATACCTGGCCTTGACCTGTAACTTACATTATGGATCTTAATGCTGTCCCCTGTTTCTTATGCAAATGAGAATTTTCTTCACTGTGATTGGTGGAAGAACCACAACTACATTTCGTTTTTGCTCAACATTCTTTCGGTTGTATAAAGAAGAGAAGAACAAATATTTGAACACTGCATGTTCAGTTTTTGATGCTGCCCTTTGGTACCCTTTATTTCCTACCTTACAAAGAGCTTATGACTCATCTGAAATGTCAGATAGGCACAGAAAAGAACTATTTGAATCTGTAGACACTCATGTTCGAGCCAAAGGAAGACAACTGAAGTTGACTCTTCAGCTTTTGCTCACTCTCATCACGACTCATCATGTCTCATACGTTTAATAAAATCAGGCAACTCAGGCACATTTTATATTAGTTCTTAAAACACATTTACAATGCATGCTTTTTTTTTTTAAAATGTGCACATTGCACAGATTTTGACACTTGAAGGTTGAGTACTTGTTTTGTCAACTTTCAACTGATGCTCGAGGTTGGAAGAAAAGTCCAAGAGATGAGATTATTTATTTATTTTTTTTTTGGGGGGGTGAAAGCAGTAGAAACTGATTTCTTGCCTTTACCCTTCCATCTTTACACACAAGCTTGTTAAGACTTCATCCGAGCTCCTATCAGCTGCCGGAGCGGGATATCTACCAAGAGCTTTTACACAAACACGCACACACACACACACACACACACACACACAAGGAATTGAGGGATTTAGGAGTTGATAGAGGAGAAGGTTTTAAAAGGCATAGTGGGGAGAGTCTTGAATACACCTAAATGTCAGTGACCAGAGTGATGTTAAAGTGCGAGATGACTTGTGCATGGACTGTAGCTGAGCTGCCACCGTACATGTGGCCTAATGAGAGGAGCTCTGTGAGCCTGCAGTGTGGAGAATCATCCTAAAATTGGTCTTCAACTTTCAAAATGTTACATGAGTGAGAGGCAACTTTAGCTCTAAATCAACTTCACACTCTCCTCACAAAGCCGGATCCAACTGTTCGTTGAAGTGCAAAGAAGACGAGGGTTTTCCCCTGGAGTACAGACTCACAAATTCTTACACATCTCTGTATATTAGTCCAGTTTATATGCATTTTTTATTTTGCCCTATGCACTCCATAGCATTTATCTTTGAATCTCAGTGCCAGCGCTCGTCTTTGATACAATTGTTTCAGAGCAAAAAGAAAAATAAAACCTGCCATAAAATAGAATAAAATGCTGAAATGGAGAGGTGTGGAATTACAGCAGATCCATGACCTCTGTGAGCAGGAGCGGTAAGGCTGCCCCACATACTCATCCAGCTGCCCTCCTCCCTCTCCTCCTTCTCGCTCCATCTAATCCTGCCAGAGGAGTTTAATTTACTGCCCAGAGTTCCCTCACACAATTTCTTTAAAAGTACATTTTATGAGACTGCAATTCCATTTCATAGGAGGCCCTGTACAGTAAATCCTATTTGCGAAGCGTCATATGCGGTCACATTAACATGACAAAAGTGCCAGTCTGCAGTCCTGTGCTTTGCTCTCGTCCATATTATCGCCTCCTGAAGCATTTTATAGGATACCCAAGTGCCAGCTCATGTCCATCAGAAAAAGTCGTAGTGCCTACTGCCGAGGCGTAAGTGTCGATGGGGGTGGAAGATAAAAGTGGCCGGGCTGCACAAACAGCAGCCGATGCCCCAACATGAATCCAAAATATCGGCACACCCTCTCAATGTGGAAAAGTATCTTCAGCATTAAATGTTTTTTTTTTTTTTTTTTTCAAAGAACCGCAAAGATTGAAGACGATGCTTCTTTTTTAATCGGAGCAAATAAAGGAACAAACGTGCATTGCAAACAGTCTCCAACTACTTTCAATCAGAAGTAATCCATGTGTTTTAGACCTTTTATAATGTTGGCATTCTTCACGTATAACCAAAGTTCATTTTTGACACCGACATCAACATTCATGTCTCGATCCTGTCAAGTAACTGACTCCCAGAGTTTTCTTCCCACTACTTGGTCACTCCTCTTCTGTCAGCGCAGGCAGACTTCAATGTCAAAGTTGTTGTCAACCCATCTTTTGAAAATCTTTTGAAGAAGCATATGGCTATTCAACACAACCCAGGTGTGGCGAGGGCGTGAAACTTTTCCACAGCAGTTGTTAGCCCAGTTACATGCGCTCACTAATTATGACTTTCCGCACTGTAACTAACTGATACTAATGGCTATTAGTAAATAACTATGGCGAAACAAATACACACTCTTTAAAATCAGTAAAAGCAATATGCTTTAAAGTCATAAGTGTTCAAGGAAAAGAGAGGAATATTTCTTTTTTCTTTTTTTTTTTTTTTTTTTTTTTTTCACCCCTCCAAGTTCCCTGCAGGTAGACTGGGAGTTGTGAGCCAGAGCCATATGGTCTCGTTTCAGCAGCCCATTTCTTGTCATTAATGAGCTGTGATTGATTGGACCATCACTGAACCTGTGTGTGCTGCAGGTGCAGAATGCAAGCAAAACAAAGAGTGCTAAAGTTTGGAAACTTCACATTGCAGTGGTTAGCGGTGTCACCTCACAGAAAAAAAAAAAAAATAAGCAGGGTTCAGATCTGGGACAGTGCCTTGTGTGGAGTTTGTTTACTCTTCTTAGTTTGTGTGGTTTCTTTCAAACTTGGTTGCGAATGCATGTTTGTTGTTTTCATTGGCGATTCTAAATTAGGTGTACGGCTGTGCTCCAGCTCCATTCCCTTGAATGCATCCAGGTCAAGTTGGATGGAAATAAATGTGAGGTATTAGGCAATAATGATGATTAGATTGTTTTGTGCGGAGTACCATTTGAGTAATGCAAAAGTTCTGCACTGGGTAACAGTGATTATTCACTGCGGCACGCACGCTGCCTTTCAGAATTTTGCCAGTTCTCGTTTGGTATCTTACAGACAAGCTGCTAGAATTGTCAGCTATTGTTGGATTTTGACCTACTTTTCTTTATTTCTTGTTGAACTTGACTACATACAAGTTACTCAATTCACTAAAGGGTATTTGAAAGTGGATGGCCTTGGATATGACTGATTTGCATGCTTAAATAAATGCGGTACAATAGACAGATGCCTTCAGATTGTTATTTATGGCTTCTTTTTTTTTTGTGTCACATTCTGTGGCTTGATTCTAATTTATTCAAGAATGTTTTACAAAGAGACCCCCTTCGAGTAATGCTACTTTAGTCTGCTTCTTGCAAGTCGCCGTAACAGAGTCTCAGTCGATGCATTGTTTATTATTTTCGTATTGTGTTTGTGCTTTCTTCTTCTTTACAGTCGTACTCACGTTAGAGACAATAGTGACTTGATTATGCTTCTTACCTGCCATGTTTTATTACAATTAGTTTATCCTTCAAGAATATTTACAATGGTTTAAAAAAAAAAAATCCCTCTGTAGCTTTAAGCTGTGAAATGAAAAGAGATGGCTGTTAGAGCAATTATTAAATAAGTATTGACAACTACAAACTAATATGAGGCCTCCGAAGTTTATAGATTCTCTTCCTTGTCCTTGTGGTGTTTTACCCTGCAGAAAGGGAATGCAGAGACAAACACCGAACCCTAAGCCGGCAATCAAAAGTTCCCAAACTGCTGTCTGTGCAAGTTTACAATGGTAACCTTCCAACGTGTGACAGTATTTACATAAAGGATTCAGGCTTGGTTGGAATATTAATTATTGATGTGAAGTGTAATGAATGATTTATAACCAAAGCCAATCAGAAGCTGCTGTCTCCCAGTGCCACCTGAGGGATATTATATATTTATAACTCAAGGACATGCTGTCATTGTTTGGGCCTTACCTACTCACTCCTGGGTTACAGCGGCACAAAGCTTTTGTTTCCCTTCTCCATTGTACTTTGCCTTCAAAGACACTTGCTATTGGCTGTTCAGCAGAAATTCTACTCAGGAGACAACTTGTGGCCTTCCTTTTAAAAGTGCGCTTGTAGGATGCACACATACAAACTGTAATGTCAGTGCTCTTTTCCTCAGGCAGCACTTAATACACACTCCTCCTGAACCCTTTTATATACAGCAGAGAAATAAGATTTGATGTTCACCCGCTGAATGATGACCTTTACTACTGACAAACATAGAGGATTTCTCTCCCCTCTTGACTCTCTGTAAACATGTTTTATACAAATGTATTCTATTTTATCGGAAGAGAAAGTCAAGGGCACATTTGCAAGAGTTAATGCGCGACAGAGGACAACATTTTGATTGAGCCTGACCAAGAATAAATTGTCACATTGGCAAACAGAAATTTTAAACAGGAAAAAAAAAAAAAAAAAAAACTCAGAAAAAAAAGTGCCAGTCACAGTCCATTTGGATAAACCTCGACAAGTATGACGCTGTGCTGGGAGACTGCATTTAGCACAGTATCATTAACACTACATTTAGAAGCGCAGCAATATGAAAAGTGGTTTTGATGAATGTGTTCTATTAACAGAGACAGTAGAACAAGGTAATGTGTTGATGTTGGCCGGCTGGAAATACATTTACTTGCTTCAAAGTGACTCAATCACCCATGGGAGTGGAGCAAAATGATTGGGCCAAATTGATCTTCGCTTGGAATTAACCCCACTCTGATTGGTGCTATTGTAATTGAAGGTCAGGTGGGTTACTGTTATACATGACGTACAATTGATAATTAGGAGCCTTCCAATATGCCCAGTAAATTAATTCCCATGAACGAGTTCCCACAATGTGCAGGTTCATAGGTTGTTAATCAGAGTAGCCTCTTCCTGTATGAAGTAAAATGGCTGAAGTACACTTTGCACAGATGATTAACTCTCAACATAATTGTATGTAAATGAGAATTTCAGAGGAATCCACATTATTAAACTGTGGTTTGTTATGTAAAGAATTAAAGCCGGTGAAGGGGTTATAATATATTATGCTGTATTAAATATGCTTGCTTTTTTGATAGATGAAGTTTCATTTTGCTGGACTTGTGATAATGTCAGTGTCCGCTTTATATGTATCTATTATCGCCCCCCCAATGTGAAACAAAAAGGTTGAGAACTATGAAAAATAAAGGAAAGAAAGTACGTTGGGTATTTCAACCAAGGTTGGTACATAACACAACTATAGCTGATTTGACCCTGTAAACAATATTTTAAGTGAAAACGTATCGGTGTTGTTTCAGGAAAGTTTTGCATTTACGCAACAGCATTTTGAAAATGATGTCCAGTATCCACAGAAATGATAGAAATGTTGAAAATGTTCACATTTAATGTCGGGCCACTAGTAGTCGTGTTTAAAAAAAAAAAAAAAAGAGGCTCTGATCCTCATTGTCATCTCAATGGACACCCATAATAGAATCAATGTTTTCAGTTTTTGCTTGAAAATGTTGTCGTGTCAGGCTCATTCCTGTGTAAAACTGCTGTTATTGTGAAAAAGTTCACAATAAAGGATGACTAATTAGCAGAACTGTAAATGAGTGTAAAAAAAAAAAAAATAATAATGATAATACAAACTAAAACAATACAAAATTAAATTATATTGAAATTCACATTAAGTATTATTCCAGAATAATTATGTCCTCGTAATTGGATACAGAGAACATGGCATGTCTAATAAAAAAAGAAATCTTCCCACAAAATAAACACTTTTTAAAGAATATTGCAGCACAGAAATAAATTACAGTGCTCAATAAGCCGCTGGGCTTCTGACAAGGTTGCCATGGGTTTCGAGGTGCCTTCGAGCACCGCAAGGGCAAACCTGGCTCTGGAATACTGTATCTCAAGGAGGTGTAAAGTAACCAAAATGTCACACTTTAATCTCCAATGATGACAAAAGTGATGCCAAGAAATGATCACGGCAAGATGCTAAGTGACCTTAAAAGAAAGCAACAAATGACTGAAAAGCGTAAGAATCATAATGGGATGAAAAAAAAAATGTCCATAGGAAGATAAGAAAGAGACAAAATGGACAAAAATGACCAACACAAAACCATAAAATGACCACATTGAGACACAAAGTGACCAAAATAGAACGAAAAAAGAAAAGAATGAGAAATATGGAATGACCACATAATGATGCAAACATTTGCAAGACACACAGTTTGAAACTGAAAACAGCCACAAATGGTTTTTGTGTCTCAGATCCTTGTAAAAGAAGAGGACGATCTTTCACACGTCGTTGCCCGGGGGCCTTCTGTCTCACCATTCATCTACAGAAGTGTCGAGATCTTCACCATGAATCAATGCTAAAAGACAAGAGGCACAAACATGATACCGACAATTAAAAGAAATCATTGTCTTTGGTTTCTCATATTTTCTTGAAGAATAACACTCAGGATGTGATTTATATAAGATAAGTATGCTGTAGCAGAAAAAGATGCATTTTTATTGCAGACTTATCGGCACATTCAATTAGTATTCCGAGCAGGACCCTTATTTACCCTCTAGGAATTCTGTCCCTTGCTTATTCAATATTTTGAATTCACTCTGGGGACTTAATGCCCGAACTATCTGCCCGTCACATGTGAACAAAGTGACTGTGCACTGTATTATACTTGTATTGGTAAATCTATAATGTGTTGTGTGTTTAAAAGATGCCCATTTCAGTTTGGCTTCTGCACAAAGGCACGCTCGCATGCTGCGGTCTGCGTATTATCCTCCTACTTCCTCACTCCCACACACACACCGGCCTATTGTTGAGTGCCGTATTCTTTCCTTTTACAAGGGTCCATTCTGAAGAAAGTTCAAGAAGGAAATCGACAGATTCTGTGAGAAATGGCATCGCTCCATCTATCGGTCACGATGCTCGCCGACCACATTTTTTTTTACTTCCGCTGCATTTGCCATTTAACGCAATTCTTCTCTTTGTGTCAGTCTGACTGCTGTACATTGAGGATGCGCGCTACATATATACACTGGAGTGACTTGTGCATATTAATAGCACACACCAGATGGCCTTCGCTGCCAGTGAGAAGAAAGCATAAGGCCCGAGATGACAAGCCAAGACATCAAACCATCAATCTCTTTCAGACGACTCTTCTCCCATTCATAAATCAATAATGCTCCATCATCTGTAGTCGCACTGTAAACTGCAACAAGGCACCATTTTCAGCATACAGGGGAGTTCAAAGGCTTTGCATATCCGCGAGAATTATACAAGCGAGTCCCTCTCACAGCTTAGCCTCAGTCTCATGATGGTGCTCAAACCTATTCTAAAGGATCCTGTCTGAAGTGGGGGCCATGTGAAGTGGCTTTGGCAGCTGCGGCAAGAGCTAGGTACCCACTGCAGGAGATAGGCAGACCCCATTGTTGCGGAGTTGGCCAACAGTTCTTGCTCCATTTGTTTGGACATGCTGCAGACATGATTTTGGCCTCTTCACTCAGCTCCCCATTTCATTCAGCTAACAGCATTTGTGTCTGTGGCAAAATGACAAGTCATTAATGTGGATATGACAAAAAACAAACAAACAAAAAAAAAAAACGAATGTGTGAATTGAAGATGAAAAAAAGTTGAAGGGCTCAAAGACTTCAGGAGAAACATTTTGAACTACATGTAAACATCAAATGCACAGACATTTATGTTCAGGATCAAAGTCAAGGCAAACATACTTATAGAGCACCATTCAAACACAAGGCAATTCACACTGCCTCACAAAGAAATTGAAGAAATATGTTAATAAAAGAAATACCTTAAAGCTTTAAAAGAAATAAAAGAAATACATTAAAGAAAGCATTGAAGAATCTCAATCTTAAACTTCGGATTTCTTGAGTCTTTCCTGCAAACAACGGACCCACTCTATGCTTCTAATTTGAAGAAATTAGAATAGAATGTAAATTTTCTACATGGGCAGGGGAACTCTACGCATCAAATGTATAAATAATTAATTTTTACATGAGCAGAGCAATCGCTTCACTGCTTCAACTAAAAAAAGTAATCCGTAGATCATTTGCAACAAGCAATTGAGAACAATTACACAATAAATAAGTCATTTGTTTATTCGAAAAGCCTGCGCAAATAAAAACGTTTTAAGCCCAGATTTAAAAGAAGTGAATGTGCTGGCAATCCTCAAGTGTTCAAGAAGTTTGTTCCACAGGTGAGGAGCGTAGGAACTAAAAGCTACTTCACCTAGTTTGCGTCTGACTCTGGGAACATTGAAGAGACCTCTTCGTGAGGACCCGAGGGTTCATGTTCCATATTGTATAAGTAAATCTGAGATGTATTTCGGCCCGAGAACATTCAACGATGTATAGACAAGAAGTTCGATTTTGAAGTCAATCCTTTGACACACACGCAGCCAGTGCAGAGATTGGAGCCAGGGTGTGACGTTCTCCATTGTCTTTGAGTTGGTGAGGGCTCTGGCGGCAGACTTCTGGATGAGCTGCAGCTGTCTGACAGATTGCATTTACTTAAACCTGTAAACACAGTGTCACGATAATCCAACCTGATGCAAATATATGCATGAACAACTTTCTCTGAGTCTTGTTGGGTGAGAAATCCTTAAATTGTTGTCGTATTTTTCAGATCATAGTAATCTGATTTACAAATACACAAAGAGGTGCTATGAGTATGATGGCATGGCTACACTAAATGCTGCTGAACATTCAGCTGCGCTACTGTTACATTGTTTTATAATTGGCTTAACGGCTCTGTTTTCACATATGCCTGTGAACATTTCACTCCCTACAAATTCCATGCATCCAGATCAACCATAATTATGTATTTTTGCAGCACAGTGTGAAAAACTATTGTGAAAAACTACCCATTTCCATTTTCTTTCTGAGGATATAGTGTTTGTATCTGAGCTTCAAACACTGGATAGTTGAATCCCATGGCAGCAGTTGACAGACATTTCAGAGCCGGTACCGGCGCCTCAGAGCTGCAATGTCAACCTCTGCATTGCAACAAGTCTTGTATATGCCAAGTGTAGCCAAGGAACATTGATATTTCTCTTTTCACCGGCTCAAATAGTGTTGGGTGTGCATCTGCCATGGTTGAAAAAGTATGTCTTTACTTGAATTTCAATCACTGTAAAAAACAAACAAAACAAAAACAAATGAAATCAACGAGTCTTATGTATTTGCATTCTCTTACAATGCAACGTATCCATCAGATGGACTGAACCATCATAAATTATTTGTCAAGATACTAGTTATTATTAGTCAGCATCCATGCTCTAAAAATACACAAGAGGATTTTAAGTACAAAAAAAAGCATGCTAATTCATAAATATTGTGCAATTAACTCATTGAAACATTTTAATGGATGTTGTTGTAACTTCTGAACACAATGACAAATATGAGATAAAAAAAAACTCAATGCAAACTCAAAATGCAATAAATAGCACCGAGTTCTACTCTCTGTCAAGTTTCCTTCAGAGATCTTGCAATGATGAAGATTGCAATCCCTTTTTAAACCTACTTGTTCCCATATGAAAGATAATATCTCAAGAGTTCCCTTCTTGAAATCCATGCCCCATTTACACAACGTTCTCAAGTGAAAACAGAGAATGACCGTAATAAATAGTTCTTCTCATGCGTGAGTGGATCAAAAATAACAACAATGGTAGCCTCCAGAGTGTCATGGCTCCAAGTCTATATTCTTCCACGACTTTGGTAGTTTTATAGTTTTAAGTCTCCCGTAACAGCAATCTAACTTTGTGCTTTTTCCATACGAATGTTTTGAGAATGTCTTCTCTCTGCACGTGTGTGGTTTCATTACAAAAACAAATAGCAACCCACCAGTGGCCCCACATAAAATTTACATAATTTTCAGTTTTTCTGGAAAACATACCAAAGCCAAACTTGCACACACGGCAACACTGAGGCCATTTTGTTTCTGCTGAAATACTTTTCACATGACAGATTTTGAGCACAGAAAGGTAAAAGATAGTAGCTACTGCGCACAATTCATCATCTTAAATGGTTAAACATCTGCTCCATTTCTAGTCAGCACCACTAACATTAGTCAGTTCAACCAATTACAGTTTTCTTCATGTGGGACGCAGCCTCTCTGTCATATCACCAGCTGCCACTGGTTAGGGCTGTCAGAGCGTCGTCCTCCTCCCTGCATGAGTGTTTGAGTAAGGTGCAGTTTGAAAACAGTTTGGCAGGACTTTCATCTCAAAAATAAAGTAATGATATCATAAAAAAAAAAAAAAAAAAGCATACGAGAGCAGTCATGGCTGCTGCCGATAGCCGTGCTAACCACAATGGATACTATTTATCCCGAGAAACTGAAATATAAATAAAGATTTTCAATCCAATTGCTTATTTATTGATCTTTTGTTCTACAAATAATAACAAAAAAAAAAAAAAATAGCTAGAGTTCCACCAGCTCAGTGTTAAAAGTCTCAGCCTCATGTTATTGTTCTCCAATAGAAAGCAGATATCATTCATGTTATTGAAACGCATATCACTGAGCCATCACTTCATTTTGGTTTAAGTCACTTTTTTTTATTTCTCCCCAATTACCACATAATATTCTCAAACATTATAATAAAAAACACATGTCCCTTATAGGCAGAGGTTTCACAGAACCTTACAGAGCGGTCTATGCTTGTAGCTACAGAAATAAGATTGGATAAATCTTTACTATTAATGATATTCAACAGTAACATTTGAAAATATTGATGATGTAGCTAGTAGTCTTGAAAATTGAGAAATAGTTTCACAACAATGCGCTTACATTTCCTATTTAAGTGGATCTGAAATCTCAGAATAACAACTACTCTGTGGCTATTTTTGACGGCAAGCTACACTGATATATCACTGGACAAACGAAATGAAGAATCACAACCTAGAAAATCAAATTTATGGAGCTCTACCAAGGTTAGTAAATAAACAAAACTAATATTTGTTCATATTTAGAATACCTAACTCTAATGCCAAAATAAGCACATGGGAGGGGGGGACTAATTTAAATTTCCTTTAAACGGGTGATTCTTCCTTCTGTTCCTCCTCAGTCATCTGCCTTTACAAAGCTGCGTGCTTCATTGTCTTTTCACAATCTTGCCAGGCAACTTTAATCTTGAAATTTAGTTTTAATTGCAATGTGACTTCTGGCTATAGTTTTTGTGATTAAATTAATTTGGTAAGTCAATTAAAAAATTCTCCCAAAAAAGCCATTATAACAACCCTCTCCGGATAGCGATGACAGCAGGATTATTATGACGGCGCTGTCAACTGACGCAATCGGATGAATGATTTTGGCATCGGGATTATTACAGATGCATGTAAACACATCAAAACAAACACATTTGCATTGTAATATGTCCAGCACCTTTGATAACGTTCAACTAAGTGCCATTAGGCTTAGTATTGGCCCTCTTTTAGAAAACATTGTTTGGATTATCATGGTTTACAAAGCCTCTGTCTGCCCTCTTTCCCTGGCATATGTTATCTGCAGTCGCAGCTGCATGGCACCAAGTACAGAATATCCCCCATCTGCTGATCCAGTCATGCACTCCTTTATTTCCATCCCTCCCATTCGCCAAAGCCCACCTGATGTACCCAGCAGAGGGGCTAACCTGCTACGAACATGGCTGCTCCACCGCTCTGGCAAGAAACAAACCCTTTTCCATTCCTGGAAGGGCTGCGGAGCGCCGATGTGCCATGCAATCTGCATGGACTGGCTGATGGTTGCACTTAGTTCCACTCTGCGTTGCCAACACGAACAGCCCCTGCTGAAACGGCTTTACTAGCGTGCCAGTGTTCCCACCATCCCTTGAATGGGTGCAAGGGTACGGTGCCAAAATTGCTGGTGCTGCTTCGGAATATGCCCATTAGACGATCTATTGTCGAAGCTGACGTTCGCTGCAAGTAAATGAGACTCGCATCCACGTGCAATATACAATAAGATCCCGCACAGACAGATGGACTGACAGCAGCGAACGACTCGCAACTCGAATTCCTATGAAAGGCTCACGCAAATGCTCCCTATCTTGTGCCACTTCAAAGATCGCTCGGAATATTTCCGCATTCAAACGCTCATCATTATGCTATAATTGTCTGAATGTGCAAAATCCCCTTTATTTACTAATTGGTGAGCACACAGCGAATGCTACCAAAGGGGGATTTCAACACAATATCGCTGATTAGCAGCCAGGCTGCTGAGGTTTTACTCCAAAAAAAAAAAAAAGAAAAAAAAAATCACAATTCACAATTAGGGTATATTGAAAATTTACAGCAGCAGTAAATATGCATTCATCTATGCATACCACTCAAGATGTATTTGTTGCATCTGTATGCGTTAAAAATAGAATTTGTCCCATGCGCACATCTCTTGTTAAAAATGAAATGTACTTTAAAATGTTGCAACTTAAGCATGATAAAAGAGCTACTATTCTTGTTTGATTTAGTAACTTTGTTGACCAGGAATACATTCACGGCATAGGCAAAAAAAAAAAAAAACCTAAAAATCCCACACATGAAACTAGAGAGATCACAGGGGACCTGTGGCGGAGAAGAACTCTTTGTGTTTTTGTTTGATTAATCAAGCCTGTATTCAGACTCTGTTCCAGTATGACATTGTTCTATTAGCATTGTTCAAGAGGAAATAATATACTCGGGGAGGAAGTGGGCGCGAAGGGTCAGAGGGAGAAAGGATAGAAAGGACTCAGGGAGAGACAGTCACTGAAGAAGAGAAGAAAAGGGGAATTTAAAGGAGGAAGGTCCTGGTTGTCTGTAGAGAAGCCAGAGCCTTCGGGGATTCAGTTTGTACAAGGCAGCAATTATACTTGATGAAGTGCCTCCCTCCGCAGCCCCCTTCAGCAGTCATTTCCCACTAGTGCACGCCACGCCACAGCCACATACATCTTCCTGTTGCAAAAGATCCCATTAACGACCAATAGATGGGACGTCACTTATCTTTATCAAACATATGCATAAGTGCCCCCTTATGATTCTCCTATTCCACTTCCTTCCATTTTCGCCTCTCTTTCAAATTTAAGGCGCATTGTCTTAAAAGCAAATCAGTTTCATTTAGCTGCGTAAAGGCGGATGGGAGGTTAGTCCACTGAAATGGAACAACTTTCTTCATTACTAAGAAAATGGCAGGGTTTTCTATTTCTTCGGCAAAGACGGGTAGCGGTTGAGGGTGGGGAGGATCAATGACACTGTAATGGGCATAATTAGCACTATAAAGTGGAAGCGAGAGCCATGAGAATATGGAAATGAATGCTGATTTCAATGTCGTAAATTACTCCTTGAAGCATATTCCTATTACATGTTCCTGCAAACCCGTTAAGTGGGTTAAGTGTCCTTTATTTTGGAGTCTGGGTTTGGGGAGGATTAGTAATTTCCCGCATTGAATGGACTCTGATTTAGAAACTTGAAAATGCACCATTTCGCTGAACCATAGGAGGTCAAGACGTTTTGCCGCACGCTCATGCTCGCATACAAAAAAGACCTTTAAGCTGGCACAAGCGAGGGGAAAATAGTGAAAGCCAAAGTAGAAGGCAGAGAATTTTTAAGGTGGATGACCTGATTAAATTCAATTTCCATCATCGAAAATCATCTACATCCTTTTAAAAAGGTTATTCAACACGCTCAGAATGATAATTAACGTGATTCTTAAATGAAACGTCTGCCAATGATTTTCCTGAAAGGCGAATGAAAAGAGGCGTGATGAGACGAAGGCTTATCTCTTCCTTCATGTCCCGCTCAAGTTCTTAGAACCACCTTTATGCTTTTACCAGATACCATCTTGATTCTTTGGCGTCTTGCACTGAGGACATTTTCCTCATTTAAAAGCTAAAAGGTTATCTCCTGCAGAACTTCACCTTTGCTGACAGTTTAGCACATACTGAAATCAGTTGCGTCGGATGTTCAAGAGTCGAATGTATTTCTCCAGCCAAACAACAAAGTGAGAGAAAAAATAAAAAACTCTTTTTTTTTCTTTTTTTTTTTTTTACTGCAGCATTGCACTTTTGGTTTACTGACATATGACTGAATAAGGCAGTTTTTAAAAGCTACATGCTAAGTTTTTGTGTGGTTGCTCATTTTGATTGTTGATTGTCGGTTAGAATGTATAGATTTACATTTTCTTCATGTTTGCATTTTCGCAAAAATGCAAACATGAGATGAGAGAGGAGTCCATCCTGGGCTGAAAGCCAGACACTGTTTCTCACACACTCTGTGCTCTACTGTCCAAACTACTGGCAGATGTAGGTTTGCTTTTCAGCAAAGTGGATTACTTGGGACTAGTGTGAACTGTGTCAAGAGGGATTTTCATGTTTGTGGATTTTTTTCTGTATTATTAACCCGTCCTATTCCACCCCTCTCCTCAGCGTTGGGAAGCTGATGGGGGCTGCCATGGAACAGGTTATTTGATCCATTATTCTGTACAGGGATTAGTTATATTATCAGGAGTGGCTTTCTTCCATTAATGCACCCATAGATAACTCATCTGCTGTGGGAAGCAAACCAGCGAACATCAAATCCTACATTTGCCACTATCCCCATAATCCTGGGAATCAGGCAGAGCCACCAACCATGTACAATAGAACCTCTGAGGAGCGGACTTGATAACAGCGGACAGCCTGTACTGAGCGGACAAATTGTCATGCACACGTATTTAACTGTTGACACATCTTAATGAGCAGACAACCTGCCAAATGTGGACTACGAACAGGTTTTCCTGGCAAGTTTCAATCTGGGAAACACTAAAATGGGCTAAAGGAGGCCTGCAGAAGGTTCTGATCCGGCCTGACAAACTACCAAGCAAAGTGGTTATATAGGATGTCGCTGTATTTTCCACCAAAATGTTTAATTAAAATTGACTTTATCTTGAGATTGTATGAAACTTTCAAGTGTAAATTTAAAGTATATTATAGGAATATTTTCAAATTTTGATTTAATATTCATTTTGTATACAACTTTGTATATATTATGTACATGAGTGCATATGTATATTGGATACATCTTTGTATTGGTTCAGTTATGTACTTTTAAATAAGTATATTTTTTTTCAACTGGTCTTTGCTGCAACTTTTTCTCTTCCAGCATCGTTTATGATTCATCATTTAGGTTGTTTTGGTTTGATAGACATTTTGATTCTGTTTAGAAAGTGTTCTCCATGTAACTAGGGTGACTTTTGCAGAATGCTGTTGCACTGTGGGGGCCTGATATACTAAGACCGTGCATAAAGAGCACTAAATTGCACACTTAAGCAAATAGATTGCACCTTCAGCAAACAGGAGTATTGGAATGAGGTTTTTTTTCACGCATTAGTGTCATGGACCACTGAAAGGAGGACTCAAAAGGCCAGACACCGCCAATGATGAGAATGGAGCTCATCTTATAAGCATGGGTGAAAGTGGAGGTGGCACAAGCATCCAGTAAAGCAAAAATTAAAAACACAAATATCCCCAAAAAAGTAAAAAAAAAAAAGGGGGAAACCACAAGCAGGGGAAATGCAGTGGCCATAGGAAAGAAACACGGATGAACTGACATGAAGACACACTGAAGGAGCCCAAAATATACCACAGTCAACAGGTGCAGACAATCACACACTCAGACCAAAAGTCAGTGGAAAGTCAAGAACCCTGATATGAGAGAGCGAGATAACTTCAAAATAGCACAGAAAGCAGAATTTGTGCACCGTGACATATTAGGCCTGTTTTACAGGAGAACAAACTACTGAAACATCACTGCATGCGTGTTGGCTTTTATTCGTTCTTGGAGTGATTGAATGTAGCACTGACAAGCCACTTGAGTAAATCTCACTCAGTCCAATTTGTGCCATGTTTTTCCAAGTTATAAAGAACAGATCTAATCATGAGCAACAGAAACACTGACAGACATTGCACATCGCAACGTGTGTTGTAAATTAATTGGCAGTTCTCCCAGTAGTTTTACATGAACTGGGAGACATGCCTGAAATTACATCTTCATGAAAGGAAACACACTAAGGCCCAATTTACACCACAACAGAGCCAAAGTGTGGTGATTCTCAAGTGAAAATTAAAAAACTTTCGTTGCAACTTTTTTGAAAATGGCTACCAAGGTGAACATTTTGGAAAATGTCCCCAAAAAATTTCTGTGTACGGTACGTGCTTTGCTGATGGTAACAGCATGTTGTTCTCTGCGTCTGAATGTGTGGTTTCATTACAAAAACAACGAAAAGAGCCTAGTTGTGTTCTGGCACACTGTGTACATTGTTTTCAGCATTTCTGTCATTTCTGTGGTAATGGATATCCTTTTCAAAACATTGCTGCGTAAATGTAAAATGTTTCTCAAATGGAAAAAGATGCAATTCCCCTTGAAACAATACCATGTAAACAGGGACTAATATGTTATTGATATAGAACGGATAGATTAGTGCGTTGTTTATATTTTCTGACAGAAAATCCTTGGTGCATTGCTTTTGTTGATCCGTTTCTAAATATGTGCACACAATATCATGTTAGCTCCTGTTGAAACAGTCCCTAAAAGGTGTTAACCTAATAAGCAATCTACGATTCACTCAAAGAATTGCCTTTTCACATAAATACTCACAGAATATTGGGGTTAATGTCAAAAACACTGGATGGAAAACACTGGAGTCTCTGTAAAAGACTAAAGTGGAATTAATCTGTAAAATATACTGTTAATCAATGACTTTGAAAGATTCAGAAAACTCTGTATCCCCGGGTTTTGCAATAAACTGCCATACTAATGATTGCATTTTCACAATCAGTCTAGTATATATCTAATATAATTCCCAAGTTTGAAATTTTTTTAGCGAACCCTTTGCTGTCAAGTCATCATATTGATGGGGCAAAAAAGCTAAATTACTCAGAACAAAAAAAAAAAAAAAAAAAAAAAAAATTTTTTTTTAAA
>OMNM01000536.1:0-21615 GCA_900302745.1 Parablennius parvicornis
GGGGGAGAGGAGGAGGAGGAGGAGGAAGAGAGGAGGAGGAGGAGGAGAAGAGGAGGAGGAGAGGAGGAGGAGAGGAGGAGGAGAGAGCTGCAGAACATCTGCTGCCAAATAGGACGAAAGTTGAATCTTGTTTCCAAGTTTGAATCACTTTTATTTTGGTGGACTTGAGTCGGTTCCTCTGCAGCAACTTTATGAAGATTCATCAGTGAACTGCAGAGTTTCACTCCCATAGAAGACGTGTTGCAAAGTGCAGAAACGTCTGTTCTAAATCTGTCCACTAGAGGGCGCATCTTTTCAGTCAGAGTAGAGGTTGTGATCGAAAACTGAACCAGAGTAGGTGGGTGCTGCAATATAAAGATTCCATAAACACCTCACATGATTTCTACATAACTTCTGCAATTTGGATGTCCTTGAACACCTCCCACAGAGAATACGTGTGGTGCTGGAATTTACAGATAAGCTATAAACACCTCGTAAAAGCAATTATATCTATATTGCTATAGTTAAAAGATGCTCCAAAACAAAAACATGTTTTGTATATAGGTTCTGCAATCCACAGATGTTTGCTGAACACATCATACAAGTAGTACATAAGATGCTATAGTTTACAAAAGTTTTCTAAATTGTGTCTCACATTTATTCATGCATCAAGTCCAAAAGTCCAGACTTTCACAATCCAAGTTTTTTTCTTTATGGCTACACAAAAAATAAACTATTAAAATCTCAAGCATTGTTGGTCCCATACTAAAAAGGAAAAAAAAGTGTTATTGCATCCGCCAAGGACATAATAGAATCACCTGCATTTCTTTGTCTGTGGCAGGGTTTAGCGGAACTCACATGCACAGCAGACAAGATGTTCAGTTCAAGGGTGTTTATTAAAAACCGGCAGTCCGAGGTCAAAACCAGCACAGTCGATGGAGGAGGAGATCCAGAAGGAGAAGTTGGGCAGGCAGGTATGGAGGTATTATTGGTGAAAAAGGGTTTCGGCACTTGCAAAAGTGGAATTTGTAGTTGTGTAGCTTTGTGTATAATTATTTCGTGTGCCTTTACAATAATTCTTTTCCACAAATAGAACACCACACTTCCACATTCAGAACTTAATTACAGGTGCTCAAATCCTATTTTACACACAGATTAAAAAACTGACACGCTCAGGTTTTTCCTCCAGTGGCTTCATGCTCACTGCCCCAGAGATCACCCAACGCTAAATCAGCAGGAGGCACACAACAACTTAATGACACTGAAGCCACAACACTCACATCATGGTTCAAAAAACCCTGAAGTCTCTCATACTTCATAATATTATAGCAGCGGCTGATTTCAGGAAGTCTTCCAGGCGTAAACTTCACTACTCTGCCTCGGTGCATGCAAGCTGATTGGCTGTGGGACAGAAGACCACCTCTTCCGATTGGCTGTAAAATCTGTCAATCTTAAATAAGCACCATCTTATTTTACATGGAGTGAACGCACAGATCTTTTTCACCAGATATCTCAGTGGAGCCGTGATGTGTGATTTGTAGTTGAGAAAAAAACAATCCGACTTGTGAGGAAGAACTTCACAATGATACAGCTACACAAATGTTTTTCACCAGATTTGCTGCAATGTGGAGGAAAAATGTGAGCGTGTCAGTTTTCAATCTGTGACTTGTAAAAAAATATTTTTACACCTGTGATTAAGAAGTTGTGAATGTGTGAGTTTGGGGTTGTATTTGTGGGAAAAAATATATAAACAATTCTACAGGTACACCAAATAATTCTACAGGTACACAAATATTAATTCCACTTACAAGTGCTCAAACCTTTTTCACCAACAATACCTCCACAGGCAGGAGGTCAGAACACACATGAGACACGAGGAATGAATGGCTGGTCCGACTGGTGTGAAGAACGCAGACCAACTGGCAACAAGAGGTCCAAGAGTGGGGAACTAAATACTGAGACTAATGGGAATTACAAACACCTCTTACCAGGAGGAGGAAGCAGGAGAACACAGGGGCGGAGCTAAGTGGAACACAGGAGGGGAGGAGTGAAGACTGAGGAAGGGAGGGGTGAGTGAGAGCAGGATCATGACAGTACCTCCCTCGCCTGACGGCCCAGGCAGGTCTGATTGGGCGTCATAGAACTCTTGGATGAGGGAGGGGTCATGAATGTTACTTGCCGGGACCCATGAGCGCTCCTCTGGCACATATTCCTCCCAGTCCACAAAGAATTGGCGACCCCTCCTTCAAAGCCGGACCACCATCAGCATGCGGATCGTATAAACTGTCCCGCTGCTGTCCAGTATCCGGAGAGGTGAAGGGGGTTTGGAGGAGGAGACCTGGGGATTCTCGGTGGTGGGTTTGATGTAGGAGACATGGTAAGAGGCGTGAATCCGCATGTTCCTGGGAAGTTTGAGGCGAATGGACACGGGGTTGACAACTTTGGAGATGGGAAAAGGGCCAAGAAATCATGGGGTTAACTTGCGTAATGGTCCCTGGAGTCTGAGGTTCCTTTGCCGAAAGCTATACTCACTGCCCTGGCCGGTAGGTTGGTGCCTGCGAGTGATGACGGTCACTGTAGATCTTATGAGATGCTTCCACTTGGAGAAGACGCTGGCGTACCTGGATCCAGATCCTGGGGCACCTCCGGACCAGTCCAGCCACAGAGGGAACACGAACCTCCTTGTCCAGGGTCGAGAAGAGCGGGGGCTGAAAACAATGAACACAGTGAAAGGGTGAGAGTCCAGTGGATGCAGATGAAAGAGAGTTGTGTGCGTACTCCACCAAGATGATGTGTTTGTACCAGGAGGAGGGTTGTTGGTGGGATAGAAGACGACGGCCAGTCTGAAGGACTTGGTTGACTTGCTCAGTCTGCTCATTGGACTGAGGGTGGTAGCCAGAGCAGAAACTCGGAGAGGCTATGATGAGAGCACAGAACTCCTTCCAGAACTGGGAGGTAAACTGGCCGTGATCTGAAACCACATCCTTAGGGAGACCGTGAAGCCAGAATACATGAAGTAGAACTAATTCAGCAGTCTCCTTGGCAGATAGTAGTTTCGTTACATGTATGGAATGAGCCATCTTAGAAAAACGGTCAAGACAGTGAGGATGGTGGTTTTACCGTCGGATTCGGGAAGTCCAGTGACAAAATCCAGAGTGATGTGGGACCAGGGACAAGAAGGGACAGACAGACGGAGGAGATTTCCAGAAGAGGGTGAGTTTCCAGACTTGCAACAGGGGCACTCAGGACAGGCTGCCACATACTCAATGACGTCCGCCCGCAGTTTGGGCCAACAAAAAAGTTGTTGGACTGAGCCCAAGGTCCGAGTGACCCCGAGGTGGACCTCCAACTGAGAAGCGTGAGCCCATTGGAGGACTTGAGAACAGAGCTCTCGCGGAACAAACAGGCGGTTATCTGGGACATTACTGGGTACCTGGTGTGACACGAGAGCGTCTGACACCCATTGCTCCACCTCCCAAGGGACGGCCCTGATGATCTTGGCTGAGAGAATGACGGACTCAGGCTGGGCGGAGGACTCCTCCTCCTCTTAGATGCAAGAGAGAGCATCGGGTTTGATGTTCTTCTTTCACGGTCTGAAAGTCAGAGAAAAGTTAAACCGTGCAAAAAACAAACTCCAGCAGACTTGCCGCACATTTAACCTCTTCACTGTTCTAAGGTACTCCAGATTCTTGTGGTCTGTCCACATGATGAAGGTTTGGGTCGAGCCTTCAAGCCAGTGCCACCACTCTTCAAGGGCCAACTTAATGGCCAGCAGCTCCCTGTCTCCCACGCAGTAGTTCTTCTCAGAATCTAAAAGGCGACGGAAAAACGCACATCAGAAATTGACCTCTGTGACCGGACCACCCCCCTCAAATAAGAAGCGTCGATCTCCATCACAAGTTGCCTCTCTGGATCTGGTTGAGTGAGAATGGAGACCGGGCAGAGGTTCTTAAAAGCCGGGTCAGCCTCGGGGGTTCATGAGAATGAGGACACAGTAGAGGTGAGTCTGTGCAATGGGGGTGAAACTACACTGAAATCGTTAATAAACTTCCTGTAAAAGTTGGCGAAGCCAAGGAAGCTCTGTAGTTGTTTGCGGTTCTCAGGAGTGGGCCATGAGGCCATGGCACAAACCTTGGCTGGTTCCATCTGGATGTCTCCTGGGGAAATGATCAGATCGAGGAATGATGTTGTGGGTACGTGAAACTCACATTTCTAAGCTTTAACGAATAGGTTGTCTTCCAGGATGTGAGAGAGGACCAGTCTCATGTGTTGACGTGAGTCTCCTGGTCTGGAGAAAACACAAGAATGTCATCCAGGTACACAAAAACAAAACAGTTGAGGAAGTCCCTGAGGACATCATTGATTAAGGCCTGAAAGGTGGCAGGTGCGTTGCACAGTCCAAGGGCATAACCAAATACTCATAGTGGCCAGAGGAGGTATTGAAGGCCGTCTTCCATTCATCGCCTTCATGAATGCAAACCAAATGATAAGCATTCCTTAGGTCGGGTTTGGAAAAACAGTGCTCTTGAGGAGCTCAAATGCAAATATCAAAAGTGGCAGAGGATAGCGGTTCTTAGCAGTTATGGGGATGGGCTCAATAGTCAATACAAGGTCTCAAAGACCCATCCTTCTTTGACACTAAGAAAAATCCATCTCCTGCGGGTGAGGAAGATGGTCTGATAAAACCTGCTTCCAGGGAGGCCTTGATGTAGTCGTCCATCGTCTGCTGCTCCAGTTTTGACAGGGAGTAAAGACGACCACTTGGAATTGTGGTGCCAGGCCGATGGCGCAATCACAGGGCCTGTGTGGAGGCAGAGCGGTCGCCCGGCTCTTAGAAACACTTCCAAGAGATCGTGATAGCAGGCCGGGATCATCTCGAGGTCCGGGGAAGCCATCACAGAGATGGCTGCTGGGTAACGGTAATTGTGAGGACTTAAATAGGAAGAGAGTTCCGAGTATTCCAGGACAAGAGGCGTCCGTCCAAGGCATGAGCTGCAATGGTTGGGTCAAGGGGGAAAGTCTCCAGTTGGAGCCTCTCAGCCAGCTGTGTGTCCATGAGATTAGGATCAGCCCCAGAGTTCACCAGTAATTCCACCTGTAGAGAGACAAAGACTTGAGAGAGTACCGTTGAACACTGGAGGCTGGGAGCTTTTAAAATCAGAGATCGAGGCATATTATCTGAGGACTTGCCTCGAATCGGACTGTTGGTGAGGCGGTGACCAGGTTAACCACAGTTAATGGCGAGCCGGAGTCTGAACTGTCTCCCCCTCAGACACCCTCAGACGCGTCCGGCCCAGCTGCATTGGTTCCTCTGTGCTGGAGCAGGGTGCTGAGGCAGGAGGTGCAGAAGGCAGCTGATGAAGAGGCAACAGTGGTTGTCCAAACCCCTGTCAGTCAAACGCCACTCCGTTCGGATTGCTTGTGCCACCAGCTGATCCAGACTGGCGGGTAGCTCACAGGAGAGCAGGAGAGTCTTCAAATGAGGAGACAGTCCAAACGGGAAGGCATCATACAGAGTGTCAAGGTTCTAGCTGTGTGTCAACGGCTGCAGAGCGGAAAGAGATGGCGTTACAGCCACTGACGAGGATCTCTGTTGCAGGATTCAGAGTCTGGCAGGTTAATTTACCTGTACCGAGAATGTGTTTGGCCGAGAGCCGAGAGAGGAGAGGACATGATCGTTCTGTGTGATGTGCTGCTGGAGCTGAGTATTCAGGACATGGAGATCCTGCAGAGTCTCCGGTGGTTCGGCACACTTGTCTGCCGGCTGAGTCCATGGCCAGTTTGTACTGTCAGAGTCAGTGGACTCAAACGCACAGCAGACAAGATGCTCAGTTCAAGGGTGTTTATTGAAAAACACAGGCAGAATTCTATGTCAGGCAGTTCGAGGTCAAAACCAGCACAATCAATGGAGAAGGACATCCAGAAGGAGATGATTACATTTTGGAAGTGATCTGGATCTGAATCCGGATCCGAATTCTAGATCCAGATTTTATTTTCTGGGGTCTCAAATGAGGATCACGTCAAAAGTACATGACAAATCTTCACCACATTTTTACCACATATGAAGCTTTGAAAACTCCATCACAATTTGGAAAGCGGATCCAGATGAAAATTAGAATCGCAATGTGTTAATATGTCTTTCCTTCTGTGTCCACGTCAACCTTAGCGGACGTCAGAAATCTCTAATGAATCTTGTTATTATTGTTAAACATGCCAAATTCAACCCCATGTCAATTGTTCACTTTCATTTCTTTGTAGTTTTTGTCCGAAATTGTGCATTTGGTGTGAATGTTGTGTTCCACTACTGACTCCATAATACAAAACATATCGGTAATTCATTCTCTTTTTATAGATAAAATTTTTCTATAGGGAAATGTTTGAAAATTGAAGTATAGCTTATTTTTTTTATTCCTTGTGAGGGTCAAACTGTAAGAGAAATCTAAGATTTCTTTCTGTCTATGTCTTCCCCTCCCCCAGTACTCTAAGCAGGTGGACTCCAGGTTCGGAGCGTACGTTGCTTGTGCCTCGCTGGTGTTTCTCTTCATCTGTTTCATCCAGATCGTCATCGTTCCTCCGTGAGTCGAAACATTCAGGCTGTGCACACACACGCCATTTACACCAAAACACTAAACTTCCATTGTGCTATGGCCGTCCGTTTACAAGACAACGCTGCGCGGAGCCAACATAGTAACTTTTGGAAAATGGCTCCAAAGGTGGAACTTTTGAAAAACACTCAGAGTCTGCCGTGGCGTTGTCCACATCTGTCGTGTACATATACAAACATACATTACAACTTGTTATTGTCAAACTATACTTATCATAGGAAAAGAGACACTTCATTATTTTTAGTTTAAATCAGAAAATAACTACAAAATGGAATAAAATTGGCACTGTGGCTGAATTTTATATTAAACACTAAGAATTTATTTTAAAACTTTTATTTTGGTTTAAAAATGTTCACCTTCTGCAGCAACTTTATGGAAAACTGGCTGCTACATTATTTCAGAATAAAAAGTCATTAAGCTTTTCCAGTAAATATACCTTAAGGTACAGTAATGTAAACACAGCTGTTTGTGGAAGGAATCTTAACAGATCAATGAGATACATGTGTATTGATAAAGTGTGTTACTGAGGCTTCGGTGTGCTCTATAAAGTCTCACTGCCCAGTGTGTCAACATTTAGAGACCAACAATAAAACCGTGACCAGCAGATTCAAGGAGCCCCCGTCGATCCGGCTTCTCCTGCTTCAGCATGCAGGATGCTTCAGTGAATCAGAGCAGCCCATCAAAAACACTCACTGTCTCTCTTTCTCTCTCTCTCTTTCTCTCTCTCTCTCTTTCTCTCTGTCTCTCTTTCTCTCTCTCTCTTTCTCTCTGTCTCTCTTTCTCTCTCTCTCTTTCTCTTTCTTTTTCTTTCTCTCTGTGTGTTGTTTGCAGCTCCAGCCTGATGATCAGCTTCTTCATTACCTGCCTCATCATCCTGACAGCTGTCATGTTCGTCTCAGCTGTTTACTGCTGTTTTGGGGTGAGACGGTTTCTGTTTTTCTTCCACTGATGGATGAAACTTCTAACAAAACAAATATTCCATCATCCTGATGAAACCGATAATAGGGCAATATGTATGTGTATGGATATATGTATATATATCCAGAATTAAATGTTGGGCTTCTTCCTACCACCTTCAGATGTGTTATATATGGTATGTATTTTTGTGTGTGTTCATTGATTATAGATTATTTTGTGTATATGTATTTTCATCAAATAGAGATTTATTTATTTATATAGAATGTTTATGTCTTTTAGTCAATCATCTAGTAATGGCTGACACTGTTGCCAATAACATGATATTATGTATTAAAACTAAAAACATTGTAACTTTCTAGTAATGTAATAAAATATTCAAGCAAATATTATTATTATAATTTAATAAATCTTTACATTATTGAAGTAGTATAGAGTATACCAACTGACAGGGACAAATTGGAGCCAAAATATGGAGAAACACAGTTAAATGTGCATAAAAGCTTAATAAAAAGAGTTTTTTTTTTTTTACTTGAATACACAAAACTGATTATTCATTGGAGATAAAAGCTTTTTCTGGGCAGTTTGCTTATAAAAGCTAATCAAAGTAGTTGACATAAACGTCATATCAATTCATCAAGGATACATACTGTGTAGCACACTTATCTTTACAAATGTATTACATTATTGGCTTTATTACATTTAAAATGACTGAAATGATTGTGATTTATTACAGTATTAGTCACTACGGGCTTCATTATTACATATCTGGTGTCCACAGAGCAGAAGGCAGAAGCTCAGGAAATTAAAAAAACCATCGAAGTCAACAAACTGCTGTACTTCTTAGTTTGTATTCACCACAAATCTTAACATTGTCTCCTAAAGGGGCATGTTACATGCCAAATATATATGTAACATGCTCCTTTAAGCAGGAGACAAAACGATGAAAACTAAAAGACAATTTTGTGATGCTCTGCTGGTAAATATACTAAAATAAACACATTTTCCCTGATTGTTCTTGGACATTTGTATCTTACAGTTCAAGATTGTGCCACTAGATGGTGTTTTGAGTCTTTTCCGAAGCAGCATGAGCAGTAGTTTACACAAGCTAAAAGACCCAATATTGCCACCTAATGTTCAACAGATCCATGATTTAAATAAGAAATGCTCATTTAAGTATTAACTCAAAATATTATTAAATATAGAACAAAAACATGGATCTTCAAATTGTTTTGATTCTTTATAAAGAGGTCAGAATTAGATGTTCCCAAACCTTTGATCAGGTTGAGGTTTGAGGTCGTACCTGTAACAGAAAATCAATCAAATGTTATTTATATATGCAGGTTAATGTAATGTAAAGTGATTCACAGATGACTGACATGGTGGACAAAACAAGTAAGAACAAGAAAACAGTGAATACAAGACAGGAATAAAGAAAAGGTGCGTGAGCGCACCTTAAAGTTTTTTTTGTTGTGATGAAGAGTAACATGATGAAAATGTAGATATTTTCACACAAATGAACAGTTAGTACCAAAAATGACTCCAAACTCAACATAAGGCCAATTTTAATGAAACCTTCTGGTGCAAAATACA
Organism: Parablennius parvicornis; assembly: GCA_900302745.1. NCBI lineage: Eukaryota > Metazoa > Chordata > Actinopteri > Blenniiformes > Blenniidae > Parablennius > Parablennius parvicornis. Next base: position 9,093 of record OMNM01000536.1, read on the forward strand.
GCGAAATGTCCAGAAACTTTCCTGCAGCTGTTGCATTCTGGGTGATTTTACAAACTCCTTCTGACAGCGTGGCTTTGAGGCTGATGCTCGTTGTCCAGCTTTTCAGAGCAGCGTCATCACTACTCGCAGCTCGGTCTCAGTGTTGTGTTCTGTCCTCTAATTGGTTAAGACATTGATGCTTTCTTTGAAATGTTCTTTATTTACTTTGTGGTTTGACCAGATTGGAGCCTCTTGTGAACCTTGTGTATATGTGTGTGTGTGTGTGTGTGTGTGTGTGTGTGCGTGCGTGCGTGCGTGCGTGCGTGCGTGTGTGTGTGTTACTCTAACCCTTCAGGCCCTAAAGGTCAAACTGTCTGTTTTGACTACTGTTGATGATACCTTCATATTTCACAATTTCAAACTGGCTAACTTGAATGGTTGATGTCCTTTTCTTCAGCACAACCTCACCTATGTGATTCTATAATTATTTATTCATTTTGACATGTTGGATGAACATACGAGACCTAAAATTGCAAAAGAATATTACAAAATATTCGCAGGTAGAAGATGGATTTTTGTGTTGATTGACACAAACATGAAATAAAAGAAAATTGAAGACATATCTAATCTAATTCTGACTAAAAAGTTAAAATTTTGGTTTGTAAATGAGTTTTCATGAGACCGGCTCATGTACAGATTCCCAGCGGGGGGCTGCAGCGTGCCAGCTGCTGGGCGGCCATGTTGGCATCCCTGCCTGCACAGCTCCAGACAACATTTCTCAATAAGAGTTTCTCCTCTATTCCCTGATTAACGACATGTCCAATCTAGTTCTGATTAAAAGTTCCATTTGTGTGTGTGTAAAATGAGTTTTCACGTGGCGACCCGTCCTCAGCGGGTCGCAGCAGTATGGCTCTGCGGGGGGCGGAGTCACTGAAGACCGCAGCGTCTGGCCGCTGATTCTAAATACCAACGGATTGGACGGTCAAAGAGGAGTTTCTTCAATCGCTTCTAAAACCGTTATCTACTTTATAATGTTAATCTTCTGAAATATTCTGGCTGCTTGTGGATCATGTGTGATGGGGGGGGGCATAGATCTACGTTCATAGATATAGAACTATGTCCATAGAATGCATAGAAAGTCTGCTTTATCATAGATCATCCACAAACTAATGAAAAAACCATCATTAATGGCTCCAACGTCTCACTGAGCACGGCTGAAAACATCACGTTTATTTTTAATCATAGAATGGTTTTACTTGGCCCACCAACACGATTAAAAGATGTATACAGCTTAAGATCTGCACTTTCCTTCACTGTTGAAATGGAGTCTCCGCGCACATGCACCTTTCCGCCACTTCATCGTAAAGGAGTCATGTGACGATGACGCTATAAAGCATCATCCGGCCTGAAGGGTCAGTATTCTATAAATAGATATGATCAATACTATACTGCTGGTAGATTATGATTCTGCGAGTAGCAGACAATAAGAACGATGTTTCCTCCAGAGTGTCATGACTCCCAGTCCATGTTCTCCTGCACTTGGTAGTTTTATTTTGACAGTCACTTTGATAACAATTCAGAACGCAACAACATCGCACTTTCACCTGAAATGTTGCGTAACCAGGCCTCACAGTCGTTTGTGTGTCCTTCCTATGACTAATCAACATTCAACTTCATCTGTCCAAGAACTCCACACGGTTCACGTGAGGTTCGTCTCTTCAGTGTTATAATGAAGCTTATAATGATGTTGAGTTAAACTTCTGCTTGATTTGCATGCCTTGTGATTAAAGTCCTTCTTTGTGATTATATGCAGCCTCTGCCGACTCCAGACGATTCTCTGTGTTTATGCTTTTATTATTGCAATACGAATAAGCGCTTCTCTCATTACACTGTAATCTGCTGCACGGCTGTGCAAAGTCTGTTTCTCTCCATATTCAACAGGTAATAATGCGACTGCAGTTTAATCAGAGCATCTTATCAGGCACAAGACCAAGTGGATTTGTTTTATTGCTGCAATAACATTAGTTCATCCTGAAGTTTTCATTTTTAAATAGCTCTGGGTTTGCTCTACAAAAAGAACATCCAGTATTCTTGAAAGTTGTTTATTGTCCTTCGCGGTGTGATTTACAGCACAGCTATTAGGCCGAAAGCCATGAATCTGAGTTTCTGCTGAGTTAAGTCAGTCTTATTCCTCCATCATCCTTCTGTTTGCTTTGTTTGTAGGATTTTTTAAAAAAGGAGCCAATAATGTAACTGTTTCTGCAGCAATTAAAGCTCTTCTTGTTTCATAACTGCAGCAGTAGATGTGATAAATCCTGACTCCGCCGACGCCGTGTCGTCCTTCTGGGATTAATGTTCAGGCTGTGAGATGGTCAGTCAGTCAATCACAGCTCTCTTCTCTCCGGGAGAAGATGATCCGCTGGTGTTTTCTGATTTATTGACTTTCTGCAGTGAAATCTTCTTTCATTAGATAAGATTTCTCTGGTTTTTGCCCCGATGGGTCACAAGCACCAGGAAATATTTGAGAGCTTTACGTCCTGTTTACTCAACGTTTCAATTGACAATACATCATTTTTGTGAAAAGTTTAATGTTTACACTGCAACATTTTGAAACTCTGTCCATTTCTCTGGAACACTGAAAACAATGTAGTTTTCATGTTGGGCCACTAGGTGCTGCTGTTGATTGTTTTTATGATGAAACCACACACGCACAACTAGCGTGTGTGTGTGTGTGTGTGTGTGTGTGTGTGTGTGTGTGTGTGTGTGTGTGTGTGTGTGTGTGTGTGTGTGTGTGTGTGTGTGTGTGAGTGAGAGAGAGAGAACGAGAGAGGGAGAGAGAGCGAGAGAGAGATACTGGGAGATTGCTATACGAGTGTGTTTGTCCAGTTCTTTTTCTTTTACTGGCTCAATAAATTTCACACAATCAAGAACAAGCAGCAACTTATGCTAAGAAGCTTTCATCATTAACTCAACGTTTTAATTTTAAAGTCTCTGTTCACATGTTGCTGGTCGTCTAACACTTTGCAGACGCTCCAGCTTGGGCAGTGTTGATGTTCCTGTCATGCAGCTGTTGATTAAACACTTCCCTGGATCTTCAGCATTTGTGTAGCTGTCCCTCCTCTTCGGAGACAAACCCAGTGACAGAGACACAAATAGCTGCTCATCCATCTTTTTCATCCATCCATCTATTAAACCTTCGGGATTGGAGGGTGAGCTGTAGCAACAGCAATTAAGATTGAAGCCTTTGGTTTGTTTTTTATCCCAGACCGGATGTTTGACAGCTCACGGCTTAAATGAAGGGAGAGAAGAGGAATTTGTGTGTGCAAACAGCAGGGCCGGATAAAAGTGGTTATTACTAAAAAAAAAGAGGCTGCTCCACTGCGGGACGTAGTTCAGTACGACTGTCATGTTGTGTTTATAATAGCTTTACAGTTGTTCCTGGATGTATTAGACTGTACTTAAACTCCTGTTGGTCCTTTTGTCTCTGCTGTGCCAAACATCTCTTATCTGCAAATCCCTATCCTCTGCTGCATCTCCACAAACAGCAGACAACGTACCGAGCTTTTCTGACCAATCACGAACCTTCTCCACAAAACTGCAGTCTTAAGTGTTGCTTTCTTAGATTTACAATATAGTGCCTTCTTGTTACAACTCCCATACTGTTGCAGAGCACAAAGAACACAAATTGTAGGCATATAAATGAGTTTGTCTTCTGTGTAAACTCCCGCTCTTTAGAGTGTGTTTGTGTGTGTTGCGTGTTATTATGTGATGCTGACTACTATATCTGCCCGAGCTGTGTCCTTTTGGCTGCATTCTTCTGGCCAAGTCAAGGCTAGTGGTGTGTTTTTTTTTTGCCTTCTTCTTTTCTACAAAATGGTATAATTTGGCTGCTATTTTTATGGCGGGGAACAGACTGCAGGGGCCATTTATTCATGCTCCCGGGCCAGGTCCACATCATGCACAGCTGCTTTGTTTTATTCATTTTTAATGCCCCTGAAAATCACTAGAAGGGCAAAATCATTTGCAGTTGCAGATGATTGCTTAAGCAATTATTATATGCATTGCTTAGCAAAAATGAAAAAAAAAATCACATTTCTATGGTGTTGCCATTGTCTTTTGAGTGGACTCATCACTGAATTGTGTTTTAAGCTTTCTCCATTACACTCACACTGTGCTGTTCGACTCTGACCACATTCCTGTGTTTGTTTCTGGGAGGTATTCTCACAGAATTACTTGTGTAATTTTGAAGGATCAGTATCGGTTTATTGAACTTTTCTTTTTTTTTTTTTTATTGAAGCTTGGAATGAAAAATGTTGCTCCAACAGAGAAGTCCTCTTTAAACACCCTCAGCTATTTTTTTTTTGTATTAGTGTGGGGTTTTTTTTTTTTATATTACAGCCATTTTTGTGAAAACTAGAAACATCCTGGGACAATAAACAGAATTGGGATGAATTCCCATACAATTGCAAAACACAAAAACAGAACGTAGAATTCCTGTTGCATCTTCTCTATTTATTGTTTCTGTGTCACATGTCATCGCCTTTTGATGGTCGTAGTTTAACTTCAAGTTAAGTTTTGTTTCCAGAGAAAAAAAAAAAAGATCCTCTTTAATTGAGTTTGAAGTTTTCTTTAAGTTTTCAGACCATCGATCATCAATACTTCTGTAGGCTTGATATCAGTGGGTCAGTTAAGACTCTAAGGTCAGAGATTATAGGGTTTTGGGTCACCCCTTCTCCCAGTGGAGGACCGGGCTTTACGTCATTTGATTGGCCTCCAAGGCCACAGCTTCCTGCTGCAGGAATCAATTGGCCCGGTAATAATTTGTTTTTCTAGGAACTAGTTTTCAGGTTGAGTGAGAGGGGGCCGTGCTGAAGTGTTAGCCGGGTCAGTGCAGGATAAAGCAAGCAAACAAACACGCCCATTGCTCGCATGTCGGGCGACCTCAATTAGCAGCGTGTGTGCACGCACAAGTCTGACATCATGGAGTTTGTGTTTTTTTCACACACACACTCAAACACATGCATCCACACACACATTTTTCTGCACTTGCATTTTGCACACCCTCTTTTTTTTTTTCTCCTGGGGATGAATGGTGGCTTTGTTGCAAAGCTCATTTGCTGGAATAAACTTTTCCACCATGCCGGCGTTGTCCTCCGTGCTATCTGATTGGCCAATGAGAAGAGACTCGCTCTCTTGTGAACGGTCCTGCGCAGGAAGCAGACAGTGACATTTTGGTGTGGTTTTAGTGACTTTCCTTCCCAGGAGTTGACTCCTGGCACATATGACAGGGGAATGAGTGCATTTCTTCTCAACTGGCTTCCAACTACGGTCTCCCTATTTGGTGTGGTATAAACAGCCGGCCTTTGTAATTAAGGATAAGCAGACCATTTCATAATATTTCACTGTCAATTTACCACTGACCACTGCCCTGCACCCACGTTGCAGTGTGTCATGCACATAGAGAGATTAATCAGTTTGAAAGGGTGGAAGAGTTTCTCCTGGTTAATGTTGATGGGTCGTCTTCCTTTCCCCTCTGTGCAATCAGCATCATATAACTTTAGGCACATCACAGTTGGTTCTTATATGTAGAACAGCCATTTGTCCTGATAATTCTGAGCCTTGAATTTAGATTCTTTGTATTTTGGTCTGAGAATGTTTGCACAAGCTCTATCAGAGTTTGAATTTGGGCTCGTAATAGAGGACACATCCTGGATGAGGACATTTTAAAGGGAAAGATAATATTTGACAATGTGTTGGAGTTGGAGGCAGAGAAGCACTCCTACTGCTGCCTTCAGTCCTCAGTGCATCATCCCAGACATCTCGATATTATTATCCATATTTTAGTCTGATTTAATCATTATGAAGAGAAGAAACAAAACATGGTAAATGTCATATAATTCAACATTATCACACACACTGGGCTGCATTGTTTTAGCTATGAGTATCTATTAGTATAGAATAATCCATTGATGTATCTGAAATGTACCTGACGCTGCCTTCTTCTCCCTGTCTGTGTGTTCTCAGGCATAAAAGTGGAAGATGTTGCCACATTGCTCCCTTCTGCTCTTCCTGTGTGTGGCCCAGCTGCTCGCCGCCTCCTCTGCCTTGCCCTTCGAGCAGAGGGGCTTCTGGGATTTCGCCATGGACAGTATAGACAGTGGCGGGCTGATGACGATGATGAGGGACGAGGAAGAAGGCTCGGCCGTCGAGGAGATTCTTCCCCCCGACGTACCCATGTGCCCCTTCGGCTGCCACTGCCGGCTCCGGGTCGTCCAGTGTTCTGACCTCGGTCAGTGATAGGGAACATGTGATGCTCTGTCATAGTTTCTCATGTGTGTGAGTGTGTCAGAAAGGAAAATAATTTAGCCTTGCAGCCCCGGAGAAAAAAGCTCCTCCTCTGGTTTGATGTGTTATCGAAGGGAGACTATTTCCCCCTGGGTTAATGCTGGAATAGTTTCACAAGAGAGACAAACCCTTTGAGGGATTTCGTGCGTCTGACTTTGAGTGTGCTGGGCAGAGGAGGAAGAGAGGAATGGCGTGAGACAAAAAGGAAAAAAATATGAAAGAAGGTAGAGGGCAGAAAGATGAGAGATGGCGAGGGATCAAGGAAGGGAGAGAAGGAATCAAGGGATCACAGAGGAGAAGACTCAATATTAGATATATTAAGTATGAAGGAGCCACTTTGATGGGAGGAGTTCAAAATGTTTAAGGAGCTGTTTCATGTGCAGGATATTTGATAGAAACCCAAAACAGAAGGTGATGGAAGAAAAATTGAGTTAAGGAGTCTAAAGCTGAAAGTTTGTGTTGACATTGGAGTGGAAATCAGACGATTTGTTTGCAAGTAATATAATGAAATGAATACAGAATTTAGAAATAATCATCTCTTTCTTAGTTGACCTAATTTTAGTAATTTCCATGAACAATTTCCTGAGTGTAGATATTAAACGTGCATGCTTTTCCTCCTTGTGTCTATTCTTACAGGACCAGAGGAAAATTCATTCAGTCCCTTTTTATAAACATAAAGATTCCTCACATTATACCGGCTATATAACTCTAATAAGACGTCCCTGTTTAGACATAATGGTTTTGTCGCATCATCATTTTACAAGCTCTATATATTTACTGTCCATGGTCTCCCTGCAGTGGGTAAATGTGGAAGCATATAATTTCCGAGATGTCAAGTGCTTATTTAGAACAGATGTATTTCGGTGGTGGCGTCTGTCTCCTCTCAGTGTGCATCCCAGCGTGATGTTGAGTATTTGTGTTAAGGGGCGCTGAGGTTTTACCAGGCGCTAGTTTTGTCAGTTGGCGGTGGAGGCTCGGAGATTTGTGGCAGATATGGGTGAGGAGCTGTGGTTTGTGGCTTTGAGGGGGTTCACTGGATTCACTTAATCAGACTCCGAGTGAAAGTTTTTGTGCCCCCCCGGCAATATGAGTTTATTATGTCTGTTAGATCTGATGCATGCACAACACAAAAGGTTTGAAGGTCACTGGCAGGATTCACACAGGATAAATAAAATCATCATAAATCAACACATAAATCAACCAGGTAACATCCCAACTCTTAGAGCCTTGGGGCAGCCGTGCAAACTGTATACGGAAAGCTTGGATAAAAACTTTTATTAATTATTGGTGCTTTAGTTGAAATGAAGTCTGTGCGTCTCTCAGCGCCGTGTGGATGTGGTTTTGAACAGAAAGCTGCTGAGGGTTCGAGTTGTGTGGTGTCATGGAGGGTGTGGCACAGCACAACCAAAGCCATATATCTAAACTTAACTCTGGATGGACAGCTCTGGGTACAGTCCTGCGGGTCAGATGTGGTCGGTGGTAGACTGGATCCCAGTGGGACAGCTGGCGCTCTCCTACCGGAGGGCTTGTGTTGCATCATGGTGCCGGTCCAGATGAAGCTGGGCCTCTGGTAGGAATCGCTCGCAGCAGTCTGTCTGCACCGCTGACCACATCTGATACTCTCGTCCACGTGGCCCTCTGATGCGGTGTCGTTAATGATTACTGCTTTCTGTGTCTGTGCGTGTGCCCAGTCTTTTTCCAGAGATCCCTGAGTGGAAGAGTGCAGGTGTATTTCTTAACGCCACAATAATACCCACTGGGAGCAATCCGCCTTGGATGAATAAGTCGCTCAATTAACATTTTTTTAGCCAATTTTCACTGATGTGTTCCCTACTTGTCCCAAAGCAGCCAAAATTAGGACATTTATCTTCAATTCATTGCGGTTTCCAGCTCACACATTAACGCACGCACGTCAGTCAGATTGTATTCGAAAGTGTCTGGGTGGTGCCCTTGTCCTTTCCATTCGATGTGTGACTTTGCTGATGGTATTTAAAATCACATCATTTGTGACTTCTGTCAAATAGAAACCAGATGGAAAACATCTGGTGTCCCCATCTGGCATGAAGGGAAACAGTGTGTGTGTGTGCACGTGTGTGTGCGTGTGTGTGTGACCTCCATGCTTGTGTCTGTATCCACCTTTCATTAAAATAATAGTCTGGGAGCGACACAGTACTCATTTGCGATTGTGTGGGCGTGTGATTGGTTTAATTTTTAGGCCTGATGCAGGTTTGAAACACACCGTGACTATTTATTTTCCAAAGTCTAGGGATGACCAAGATGTCCTCAGATGTTGCCCACTGAAAACAAACCGGTTTTCAGGGTGCTGGTTCACCGTCAACCGGGGAAGCTTTTAATGGAGGGTGATTCCCATCTGTTGTTTTCTTTGGTCTACAGGTTTGACTGAGGTGCCGAAGAATATTCCTGCGGACACAAAGTTCCTGGACCTGCAGAACAACCGTATCACGGAGCTGAAAGAGCATGACTTCAGAGGCCTTCCTCACTTATATGTAAGAAAAACAGCCGCTTACATTCATAATGTCTCACTTAGGAGCGGCACAGCTCGTCTTAAGAAACTGACTCATCTCAGCTTTTGCTTGAGGAATATCATTATGAGCTCTGTTTCCTCTGTCTGGGATTTACATGTTCATTTCCTCTCTCTTTTTTTTAAGAGCCGCCCTTCGCTCTTAGAGCTTTAATTGTATTAAAGTCGTGCCTTGAGCCAAATGGGAGTTTTCAGGCTCTCTTGACCCACATTCAAGAGTGCTGACCAAGAGCAATATTAAGTCTGGCAGCTCTGGAAACTGCTGACATGACATTATACAATGACATCTCTATTGAAGCCTGTTTACCTCAGGCTTCATCTGTCTGTGTCTCTCAGCCAGCGCAGGTGGAGACTGCTGGGAGACGGACTACTGTTAGCTGGAATTCTTTTTTTTTTCATTCACTCACACTCCCATTTACTGCGACAGAGGTTACAAAATGGAGCTTCTGTGTGTGCTTTGTGTATGATTATACCTTCTTTTTTTTTTTTTTAATTTATCATAAAACACAACAAAATGGGTTTTAAATGTGTGGTCTCCGATGTTTCCTTTCAGGGTCTCTCTCTGAGGAATAACCAAATTTCCAAAGTACATCCCAGAACGTTTGTCCCCTTGAAGCAAATGCAGAAACTTTACTTCTCCAAGAATCTGCTGACCACCATCCCAAAGAACCTGCCTGCCTCTCTGGTGGAGATGAGGATCCATGAGAACCGCATCAAGAATGTGGCAGCCGGAGCCTTCGCTGGACTGAGCAACATGAACTGCATAGGTCAGGAAGGCCACTTAAACAAATCCAGGCCAAGTTCTGTGGCGCTCACCACGGCTTTTGCCACATTGGCAAGGGATATTTTTTTTTTAAGATTAAAGGGATGACATTTTATTTCATGCCACATATGTTCTCTTTATCTTGCAGAAATGGGAGCAAACCCCATCCACAACAGCGGTTTTGAGCCTGGAGCTTTTAAGGGACTCAAACTGAATTATCTGCGCATATCAGAGGCTAAACTTACCGGCGTGCCAAAAGGTAATGACTCCTCTGTGTGGCTAAAGCTTTAATGTTGATGCATGCGTCTGAGTTAGTTTCCTTCAAGGACGAGTCCAGCTGTTTAGGAAATGAGGTTAACCACTTAGAGCCAGCAAGCAATCAGCTGAAGAAAAGCAACGGAGCTCTCTCATTAACATGTTTTATCTCTATTGTGTTAAGATCTCTTATCTCTGAATCAGAGCTGAACTTTTCAAAACGGCTCTTGAAAGTCTAAAAACGACCCTGAAAGTTGAACCCGAACATTTAACATATGATCTGGACTTTCAAACCACATCTGAGTCAGACTTGAAATTTTACTGGGATTATTTTAACTTTGCCCACATTTTCTTTGTTGTACCTGACCAGATTCTTGAAAGCAGAACTGGTTTATTGAAAATGTAGACGTTATAATTTTTCAAAACAAGTGGCAGACTCTTAAAACTAGACTTTAGGTGATCTAAAATATCTTGCTTTGATTTGACCTTTTAAAACAGACCAACTCTCATTGAATGACAATGACTTTTTGATCCCGAACCCCTAAATCTTTAAACTGTGAATTAACAGTCGACCTGGACTCTTCGAGGTTCAGGTGGACATTAGAACCAGCACCTTTGACTAATTTCACAAGGTTTTGTTAAAATTTATTATCAAATACTTGAACAGCATATTAAAGAGTTAACTGGGTGTTCACCGTATTAGATGGCTGCTCGCATCCGTATCATATTAGACAAATGTATTTGTGAATATTTGACTTATCAGACGTGTTTTAAACCTGTGATACACGTTACTGTTCCTGCAGACAGAGTATTTTTAAGCCCCTATGAAATTGTAATACCTTGCTGTGCTGTGCAGAAAAAGAGCCCATCATCTATAAACAGTACTGCATTATTTTATTGAGACACAATAACATGGCACACGTATTAAAAAAGATTCTGATTCTGAAGGGAAATTTTACCCTTTCAGATCTCCCGGAGAGTCTCCGTGAGCTTCACTTGGACCACAATCAGATCCAGGCTGTGGAACTGGAGGACCTGAGCCGCTACAAAAATCTCTACAGGTGTATTTCACACTCATACACCTCATTTATGACATGAACCTCTCAGTGGCTTTGAGTAAAGAATGATCCTCTTTAGCAGCGCTGCATGGGTAATAATGGAAAGTACATCGACACTCAAAGGAAGCTGAAAAATAGTCCTACTTTATAATAGCATGTCCTTTTGTCACTCCAGCCCATCTTCTAATGTGTAAATGCTAAATTCACATCTGTAACATCTGATAAAGCCCGTCCTCTTTTGTTGCTCGATCTTTATTATAATCGTCTTTCATCCACCTCTTCTTATAGATCTCATCGTGATGGCATAATTCATGGTTACATTTATGACCATTTCCTGGCTGCTGAAATACTCATTCTACCTTGAAATGTTTTCTCCTGGTTCCAGGTTGGGCCTTGGCTTTAACCACATCCGTAACATCGAGAATGGAAGCTTATCCTACTTGCCCCAGCTCAGAGAGCTTCACCTGGACAACAACCGGCTCACTCATGTTCCCAGAGGCCTGCCGGACATGAAGTTCCTACAAGTGAGTCCCGTGTGCACTTCCTTCTTCTCTTTCTATTCCTGAGCTGTGTAAATGTATACTTGAACCTCTCGTCTTCTATGCTTCTACGCTCGTCCCTTTCAGGTGGTTTACCTCCATTCCAACAACATCGGCAATGTGGGTGTGGATGACTTCTGCCCTCGCGGGTTCGGGATGAAGAGGACGTTCTATAATGGCATCAGCCTGTTTGCGAACCCCGTGCACTACTGGGAGGTGCAGCCGGCAACGTTTCGCTGCGTCAGCGACCGACACGCCATTCAGTTCGGCAACTACAAAAAGTGAAAAAAAAAAAAAAAAAAAAAGGAAATACAGAGGAAGTGAAGGGAAGATGATGGATAAAAAATGGGGAGAGGAGTAGATAATTTAAATAATAATGATAATAAAAAAAATAAAACTTGAGTGATGAATTAAAAGTAGTTTATATATAAAATCAATAATTTTTTTTATTGTTGTTTATGTACAGATGGAGAAGGTTGGCAATAAACTGATGAAATAGAAAGAGAGGTGAAAAATAGAAACCCATAACTTGAAGGGAATGAAAGCAAAACGCTTGCAGAGTCGCATGTACGTTTTTTTGCATTCTTGAAACTCAAAGTTTGGAACGTTTTGCCATTTAAAAGATGAAAATGAGGAGGATGTCTACAAAGAATGTCGTTTTTCCCAAACCTACATCCATGAAAAACTTGTGAAGCATTTCATTCCATATCCTTTACACATTTTATTGTGGTCAAGATTAAGATGAGGATTATGAGTAAACAATAGAAAATCAATACGTTATAGATTTTTTTTCTATATATATGTTGAGGCCCAGATTTGAATCTTTTCAAATTCATAATCTGGAGATGGGAATTCCATGTTAAACTACTACAAGTCATTCCCCATAACACAATTTAACTTCATTAGAAAATAGTTGATGAACAAACATGTCAGTTGTTAACAATGAAACTATGTTACAAAGCAATAATGTACAAATTGAAAATAATCTGCAAATAAATGTAAAGACGAGACAAAAAACTGCTAAACAACAAATTTATTGTAA
>OMNM01000538.1:1283-19997 GCA_900302745.1 Parablennius parvicornis
AGTCATCCGCTCTGCAGGACTAAGTACCAAACAGCAGCAGGGTTTCTTACACCCTCCCTTCACCCTGCTGGTCGATGATGATGGTATGAAAAAAACCCCCAAAAAAACAAAAAACAACGTTTGTATTATTATATATTATTATCGCTATTATTATTAGGCGGTTTGTAATTGGCCTGTCTCCGTGTCGTTGTCGCTGCGTAAAACAGTATAGAGAAGTAGTCCGTTCTAGTGGAAGCACTCGGCTCTCTCCAGGGCTGCATGGGGCAATGCCTTCTTTTCTTTTTTCTTTTCTTCTTTTTTTTTTTTTTTTTGACTTTCAGTGGTAATTTTCTCATGTGTGCTTGCTTCAGTTCCGTCTGTTGGTTGGCTCAAGTCTGTGGCAGCTCGCTGGGAGGGGATCACATCACGCAGGGCTTGATGTCCTGGTAGGAGACCTGCTGATGGTGGTAGTACGAGCCGCTGCTCGGAGAGTGCATGGCTGACGATGTCATGGCGTTGAACGAAAACACGAACTCTTTTCGGTCGCACATGCTGGGAGACTGGGAATGGTACCGAGGAATACCTGTACAGGGAGAATCCAGACAATATTCAGTTTTCAAACGTCACAAAAAATCACTATTTCAATTGCAAAGATTAATTAACAGGAACAATAATAATACAACACTGTCGTTATTGTAACAATGTTTTACCAACTTCGCAGTTTTATGAATAATTTAATGCAAATGTCTGCAACACATTTAATTAAGCAAAATAGTCCCTCATTTACGCACAATGAAATCCTTAAGACAATACGTGAGCGTAAAAATTATGCTATAATACCACTGACAATGAGGTGTTTCTGTAATATATTCAAGGAAAATGTAACGTTTTTGTTTTATAGTCAAGCGTGTCATATTTTAGTTCTAGATCTGGACTGCGTTTTGACTAAATGAAATGCATATTTCCGTGAAGTCCTTTTAGCCAGCACTATTAGGCCTGTCGAAGTGGAGGCGGGTTTGCAGGGCTAATTGACAGTGGCCCTCTTGCACGCCAGTCCCACAGGACCGAGAGCCGCGGGGCAAGGCAGGCTGGAACTAACTGCGCTTGTTTTTCTTACCCAGAGATTGGCATGACTCTAAACTGTCCCGGCAGACTCTCCCTGCCCTCCTATGTCTCATTTTTTCACAACTTCCAGGAAACCTTGAGAGTTTGCAAATCCTGATACTACATGGCTTTTATTTAGAGTGCTATAAAAAAAAATTAATAGAGAGCGAGGCAGTTGCAGAAATGGATTTCCCCTGGAGGAATGCGCATTTTCTTAAAATGGCATAACTTCCCGTAGTTCCTCTTCTCCCTATCCTTGGGTGTTTAACAATAAAGGTAAAACTGAGTTATTGACTGTGGAGCAAAGCCAGCGCAATCCTAAGGCATATACACTTCAGGGCCAGAACTTTCATCAGGCCCACATTTGGCACAACACCATGAAAATCTCCTCATTGCCAAAGTCACTTGAACTAAAAAGGACATTGTTAAAACAATTTTTTTTAATTTAATTTGTAAATAATTCAATATATCTGTTTTGTCTAACTTTAATTGTTTTGGGGTGTTTTTTTTTATCTGATTTTATACTAAAATGAACTGTGGTTTTCCACCAACATTAACCTTTGGGATTAGAAATGAAATGACAGCGCTTACCTTGTAGGTCTGTGGTGCTGTGGCCGTTCTGGTGCAGGTACGACTGGTCTAATGAGTGTGTGGGCAAACTGGGCTGAAGCGGGTTCGCCCCGGGATTACAAGGAGACAAAGGCTGCTGCTTAATGTAAGAAGCCCCGTTATTCAGTGACGCGGAGGGAGCCGGAGCCCAGGTCGAGGCTGAGCTCGAGTAGACCGGGTGAGGCTCCATGACTCCCCCACTCGTCAGCAGAGGGGAGGCGGAATTATCGTGGTGGGGATAATCACTCCCAGTGGATCCTGTACAACTTCCCATGTAGGAATGTCCACTGTTGGTCGATAAGTGTGACATGGAGTGGCCGGACAGACCCATCCCCTCCATGTTACCTGCCAAGTGTCCATTCATCATCCCAATCCCACTATCCAGAGACAGGCTGTTGGGCGCACAGGACAGACCCCCGCTGCTCCCCTGGAAGTTGTAGGACTCGGGGATGTGGTTGAATCCCAGGCCGTTCATCATGCTGTACATGGGCTTTAGCGCCTGGCACTTGCGCCGGAAGCCCCTCGGTCTCCTTCTGAAGGAGCCTTCCTCGAACATAAACTCACTGGCCGGGTCAATAGTCCAGTAGTGGCCCTTTCCCGGCCGGCCGAGGCCTTTGGGGAGCTTGATGAAGCACTCGTTCAGGGACAAGTTGTGACGCACTGAGTTCTTCCAGCCCTGATACGAGCCCCGGAAAAACGGGAAGCGGCTCTGCAGAAACTGATAGATTTCACTGAGCGTCAGGCGTTTGGTCGGAGAGCTCTGGATAGCCATGACTATCAAAGCTATGTAGGAGTAAGGAGGTTTCTCTGGTCGTCGGATCCCCGCGTTAGTCTTTTTGGTTTTAGTCGTGGAGGAGGCGGTTTCCATCACCACCGTCTGTCCGTGCGGCTTCTCCTGAGCAGACATCGGGCTGCTCTGGGCAGGAGTCTGCGCTGGGGGCTGCTGGACCTCTGCAGTCATTAGTTGTTGTGTTTAATCTTCAGGATGGCAATGAAAACGCCTGCTTTCCGCCTATAAATGCTATAAAGTATGTTACTCAGTCGTTGTCATCAAAAAAAGAAAGAAAGAAGGCGTTTAGGGCTCGACGGAAAGGCGGACTGTCTTAAATCTTGAGACGTCTTGCTTTTCCCGTGCGTCCCGTTGCAGTCTGAGGCCGGGTCACCTTGTACACAGCGTCCAAAATAGGATAAGGAGCAGAACAGGAGCAGCTTTCCACTTCAGTTGGTGTGTTGTCGTGCGTCCGAGGAGCTCACTTTTTACTTATCTGTTGCCATCGGCGCATTGGAAGCTGGATGTCTTGGTCATCCTCATGTTGGGACCCGCCCAGTTCCCTCCTACTCCAGTGGTGGGCTGTGAGCATGCACATCTGTGTGCGTTCACTTCTGGAGACTTTTTTCCTCTTTCTTTGCACCGAAATAAGGACTATCTTCCAGTATATAACCTTCAGTGACCCATGTGTTGTTTTATACTTTAGGAATACTTAAAAAATGGTTCTGCGCTGAGTGAAAAAAATATTATTGATACCGAGAGCACTACAACTGTTGTGTCATTGTCACTCTCGTTTCGAAATATTTATATATATTCTATACACTACATGTTTTTAGGTAATCACTGTGAAAGTACAGCCATAACCATGCCGTGAGAATACAAAAAAAAAAAAAAAAAACAGGCTGCCATTTGAAAGCAGTATGCACCACAACAACGGCGCCTCAGAGATCATTTGCTTAGAGCCAATAAACTCATTAAATGCTTTATAAAACATTTTAAATCTATGAAAAGCATTCACCAGAGAACATGCCCCTCATATTCAAAACCACCCTCCTGATTTCTGTAAAAGATAGACAGAGACATGGGCAGGATGTTTATACAGCAAAATGTAAACATTTTTCCTGGCCTTCTTTAAATAAAAAAAAAAAAAAATCAAGCAAAAGCCCAGTTAGATCAGCTAATAGTCAATCTGATGCGATATGCCCGTGTGTTCGCAGTGTCTTCTGTAGATGTTGGACTTTGTTCCACATGAATATTGTTTGTGTAATGCAGTCAAAATATTTACGCAGGCACGCGGGAGGAGTGAGGTGGAAGCTCTGCCGAGCTGTAAGCACAGAAACTCGGACGGGGACTTGGGATCGACTCCTGCTGCAAGTGAAACATCCACAGGTCCAGGACTTGAAGTAAGTGATTCGACTCTTTCTAATTTCATTTATTATCAATTTATGTACACAGCGTTTAAAATAAATAAATAAAAAAAAAAATCCACGACTTTAATATGTAATGCGACTTAACAAGTGATTAAAAAAATAGAATCCAAATTTGCAGCCGGACGTGCTTTATTTTACTTGTCCGAGAAGAAGATGCGCAACTTTCTTTTCTTTTCTTATTCTATCTTAGCATGTCAGCTACCCTTTAAAAAGCTTGCTTCACTGCCTTTTCACACAGCTATAAGACAAAGAGCTACTGGAAGCTGATCAGTCCATATAGCCTAAAACTGTTGACAGTATTGCTTATTGTTCCCCTGAGAGCTCGAGAGCTGCAACACGTAACCTTTTGCAAATCTAAGAGGTTCGGGTGGATGGGCGCTTGCTGATGATCTCTGCTGGCGTTATAGTTTCCAAGGGACACTCCTGACGGCTGTTTTTACACATGTGGGAAAAATCCTACTGGCTAAATGATTTAACTGAGATACAAGTGTTAAACTGTACGCATTACTGGAAGAATGTTAAATTCTTAGGAGTAAATTCGATTTTATTTTGCATACAATTAACCCAAGTTAGATGTGAGAAGTTGACACCTTTTTTTGCAATAATTTACTGTAATATTTACTAATTTGTTGAAGTCTCAAATGGAAGAAACACTCCGTGGCACTTTGTGGAAGGATGAATTTTTAGTCTGAAGAGGTTTGCCAGAGAGGAAGTGAGAAAAACAATTGAATGACACATTTTAATTGTCCACCCAAATGTGACACGATTGTTTTTTGCCGTTCAGGAGAGATTTAAAATAATGGGTAAATGAATGTATGTATTGTTTTAACCGGTGCCTGCACGGTCAGTCGCGTGGAGTGAGTGCCACACATTTATCAGTGTAGCGGACCACCCAGCGCGCACCACGGGCAGGCGCGCTCCCGTCCTCTACCCACTGCATTTAATTACCGCTGATGACTTCATTCCATTAAGTTCTTTTCCCTCTTTCAAGCTCGTGCCATAATATTCTTTCTTTGTTATCTATAGCTATAAACTCTGTTTATATATATCGGTACTTTTTTGCGTGGTCTCATCCAAGTGAACCTTTGTAATATCTAAGCAAACCTCTGGTACTGGACGGGGATGCGTCACTCCCTACTTCACTCCTCTTTTGCAAAAATGGAAAAAGAAGCAAAATACAAAATGATGTATTTATTCACATCATTAGAACCTCTCGTCTTCTTTTTTTTTTTTTTTGCTATTTTGTGATTATATTATAACCAGGGTGTGTAGTATAGATGGTCACTTATTAATATACTGTACATTAATGTACTGTACATAAAACTACAATTGTTTTTTTTTTGTGATGGATGAAGTCACACATTGAAACATTTCAACTCCAATTCAAGATAAGATAGCCAATTAAGCCCTGGTGGCTGATAATGTTCATCATTGCAGAGTCGTGAGACCCGAGGTCAGCGCTTCCCTGTTGCTCCCTCACAGACGAAGTCATGCACTTTTCCATGACGTCCCATCATGAAATATTTGACAGCGCTGCATCCTCAGGAATGCTCGGCCACTTAGGTGGAGGTACACCACAGAGTGCGCAGTCCTGGCAGCCTTTCCGGGCCTTCTCGACGTTATTTAGTGCACTGTAACCAATTTTCATTGGTCAGATTCTCTGCAGCATGTGTACAGAATGTTCAGTTAAATAGGCTTTTTCTTCATTGGTTCAATTATCTCAACTTATATTGTTTCACAATAGCTCATATTATAAAAGTAGATCTGTGTCAGTATCTTCTTCTTGGAATACTATTTTGGTAATTCATATCACACGACACCCTTCAATCATATTGGTACCCTTTATATTATTATGTTCAATCTTCTTCCTCCATGATATATCATGTAAACAAGCTACTTCATGATGGACTCTAATATTATTTTGATGCCAACTGAAACTGAATTACTAGTGGTCAGTTGCAGGCTCGATGTAATTACATGTGACCTCACACCAACACCGTCAATGAACAGCAGCAAGAGCAGGTCCACTCAGCATCGTATTCGACAGGCTGATTATCAAATCTGGATAAAACGTTTTATTTTATTTTATTTAAAGCATCAACTTTGACTGATAGGTCAGTTCATTTGTTCAGAGGTAAAAGCGGGTCAGTTTTGTTGAGAGGACAGTGCTACATAATGATCAGTCAGCTAAATTCATCCAAGACGAACTTGAACAAAATCTTTATCAACTTTTCTCAATAAAGAAAATTAGGTATATGATTAATACAAGCATGGACATTTTATAGAATCAGAAAAATAGAACCATAAGCAGTGATAGATAGATAGATAGATAGATAGATAGATAGATAGATAGATAGATAGATAGATAGATAGATAGATAGATAGATAGATAGATAGATAGATAGATAGATAGATAGATAGATAGATAGATAGAATGGAAGAAGCGCAGACAGACATGCTCGCACCCACCACACCTCTTAATTTCTTTTGGCAAATGAAAGCCGTGCGAGCGAGCACAAGTCGGCGGGTGCCTGACGGACAGGCCACCTCTTTAAAATCACACGCAGGGACGCACTCGGATCTACAAGGATGTGTTGGATGGCAAGGCAGACTGCGGAGGGAGGAAAATGGAACAGAACAGTCAGGACAAGGGGCGTGGTGAGGGGCGTTACACCTCGGCAGGATGGCATCGGTTGCTATGCAACTGGGCACCAAAGCTATTTATACACCGGCCCCCTTGTCCCCCTTTTCTTTTCTTTTTTCTTTTTTTGTCTCCTCCCCAAGCTCCACTGCTTCTGATCAAGACTGCTAGATTGGAGACACAGCTTTGTTTGAAAAAAAAAAAAAAGTACATGCAGGTCATCTTTCCTCGTTTAGTTCCGTACCTGTCCGAAGGTCAAAAAGGTGCTAAATCAAGCCACACTAATGACATTCTCTGTCTTCTATTCATCAAGTGAGCTAGTTTGGTGATGTGAGGGTGCGTGTTTTCAAATGATGCAAAAGTAAGAAGAAAACTGGGCTCGTTCTCACATGGGGGGTGCATCTCATGAAGAACATCTGAATAAATGATTGAAATCAATAAAGAGGAAAGAAGAATATTTGTTCTTTATATTTCTTTTGATTTTTCCTTTTAGGAAAAGCTGAGATTGTCAGCTGGTTAGGTGGAGTCTGGGCCTTTCTCCATGGACTTTACATGTTCTGTCTGTTTTTTCTTTGTTTAAAAAACATTTGTTTGAGGTTTATTAGTGATTCAAATACATTTGCCAGTGTGTGTGACTAAGTGTTTCTCTGCATTTGCTCCGTGATGGACTAGCAATCTTTCTATGGGTCCCCTGTCTTTGTCTTAGATGGATCAGCTCCAGCCCCTCGTAAATATAAATGGGATAAAACAATATAGAAAGTGGATGAACACTTTGTCATTTTACTGTTACCAACCATTATGTTGCTCTGACTCAAGTGACTGTGTGGATTTTTCTCCAATCCCATGATCTCCATTGAATCTCCAGCCCTGTTTGTCCATGTGTTTAATTCCTTTGGGCAAGGCACCGGAAGCCCACCTCATGCGGCAGCCGTTATAAGCTTTGACATCACCCTGCATGAATAAATGCAATCCATTTACTGTGAAAACCTAAAACCTAAAAATCCATTTACTGTGAATATTTAGATTTTATAACTTGAGCACTTTGTCATCATGTCCTGAATCAGAGTTCAAAATTACTTTATAAGATGTGTATTTTGAGCATGAATGACAAATTTACAACAGAGAAAATCATTTGCTTTTCTGACTCAGGCCTGAACTGAACAGACTTCTCAGCTCTGAGCATTTTAAAACATGTGATACTCGTGTGTCTGAATGCCATAAGTGCATGCAAAAAGTTTAATCGCACAAAAGTCATGACTGTTTGACCTGTGGTTTTCACACATATTCAGCTTGCAGATGTATTTTGTATTGCAAATACGTCGCTTTTGTGTTCGTATTTGCTTCAGTTGAAACAAGCAAGTGAGTGTTCGCCCCAAGATTGACTTTAGACTTTAGAATTTATTCGAAACTGCTATTTTTTTAACCCCCCCACCCCCAAAAAAGAAATCGTCTGCAGCTCTTTGCTGCATTTTTCTTATTACAACAAAGCATTCTCTCCAAACCTGTCGAGCATAGCCATCACTATGAGGCACCTTGACAGAACATGCTGCTGTCAATCCACTAATTTCCCCTCATTTTTAAACCCTGAACTTATTAACTCTCATTCGGGGGAGCGACCGTGTTGTTGCTCTGTGTCACCGAGCAGAGAAACCAACCAGACAATGGGTGTGATTGAGAGGCAAAATAGATGACATTATTGAATTTTAATCACATCTTCTCCACGCCGACGTCGAACACGGCAATTACCTGGCTACAAGTGTGTGAGTGTGTGTGGCAGTGTGCGTGAAGGAAGCGGCTGAAGCTGGAGGCAGACGACCGGCTCATCAGGTTCTCACAGCAGATGAAAGAAGGTCGTAAGTGGCTATCAGCGCAGCCGACCCTGTCTGGATGGATCCCTCCCGTCGCAGCGTGGCGAGCTCCTTCCATATGGAGAGGGGCCTAATTATCCCCCACCAATGACTGAATCAACATTTGATTATATCCTCCCTAAGGCTGCCCTGAAAGGCGCTATTCAAAGACCACTTTTATGTCTCTTTTTCCTCATAATCAAGAATAGCTGTTATTTGCTAATGACAAGTTTTAATTTTTTTTTTTTCTTCTTCTTTTAACACAATCACTGGCATGCTGAGCGCTCGGATGTGTGACATGCATCTGGTGCTTCGTGCCCTGTTTTGTGAGAGTTTCATCCAAATTGTTGTCATAGAGGATTCACATTTAGAAAGAGAAAATAATGCAATGTAATTTTAGGTCTACAGTCAGAAAAATGTTTCCCAGTTCTTCCGTGAACTGTGACAATTCCAGCCGTCAGCTGAAAAGCCAGATCTCACCATCTGAAAATGATCGCTTTATTGACTAAATAGATGGTTTTTCCTTTTGTCAGACAGAAGAAAAAGGCCTGATTGATCCCTTTGTGATCCACACACCTATACAAGTTCTCCCACCTGCATATCGCACCAACATAAAGACAATGAAACGGTTTCTGTCAAAAAGCTCTCTAACTGTCAAGTCTCAGGAACACCTCTTTTAAAAGCTCTTGATGACAAAGCTGTGATTTTTACATTTATTCCCCCCTCTTTTTTTTTTTTTTCTTCTGAATTCG
The DNA here is from genome assembly GCA_900302745.1 of Parablennius parvicornis. Lineage (NCBI taxonomy): Eukaryota > Metazoa > Chordata > Actinopteri > Blenniiformes > Blenniidae > Parablennius > Parablennius parvicornis. The sequence continues at coordinate 10,415 of OMNM01000538.1, forward strand.
TAGCCAGAGAAACCTGGCAGAAATCACCGAGCTGATCCACACCGCGTTCCTGGTGCATCGCGGGATCGTCAACCTGAAAGAGTGGACGCTTTCCGACGGCTCGCTTAAAGACATGCAGTTTGGAAACAAGATGGCCGTCTTGAGTGGAGACTTCCTGTTGGCCAATGCTTGCACCGGCCTGGCCGAGCTCAACAATACTAAGGTACCTTGATTGTCAGAAAGAAGTGCTGTCGGTGCTATTAATAAGTAGCATGGCGGTCTTAAAGACATGTTCGCAGCCTCACAAATCTGTGTCAGTCTTCACCACTACATCTTTTCTCTCACGTATACCACATCCGAAGGCCAGCAGCTCCCGTTTGCAATCATAATATATTGCAGGGTTCCCACTGGTAGTGGAATTTATTGAGTATGATTAATATTTGGAAAGGACATTCTGGCTTGTTCAGGGCAGAATACCTGCCGCGCAGCCTTCTTATTTGTGCCTGTAGTAAAACATTCAACTGTTAATTTGCGGTATCCTCGTGTTTTTTAGTTTGTCTGAATTACTGGGCAAATTTTGCTCTGCCCTTCCCAGATGTCCCCTTACTGTTCAACACAATAGTCCCGTGGTTCCCAGCCTGTGGTCATAAAGCCCAGAATTAACCACAAAATGATTAAAGACCTCTGGAGCTTCAAGTTTATTTCAGCCTGTCGATAGATTCTGGTGTTGTGTTCACGAGTGGTTGTTTTTCAACTAATTAGCTGACCTGTCCTTTAGATAATAGTGAATTTGCTCAACTAATTACTGGAAAAGAAAAGCAACTAGTTAATTGGAAAAGTAATTAATGTGTGACTTTTAATTGTCTCCTTCTATGCAGGCTCCCACCATGATTTACACAGAGTTGTAGTTATTGTAGAATCACTATGACACAAAACCTGAGCTCTCGACACAGTGTAGGTCGGTCTAATGACAGATTCACTTATTTGGTTCAGCTAAAGTGTCACCAGCCTTGATTTTTTTTTTGCACTTTTTTTTTAATGAATGGATTTCTAATAATTATGAATAGAAACTGCAACAAAATTGCTCAGTTGAACTACCAGTGTGTAGACCGCAGCGATCAGTCTTCAAAAGGGAACCTATTATTATTTTATTACTGCTAATGCATGTTTGTTGTGGTTACAGTCTAATGTTGTCTTTCATGTCACTGTCAGGAAAGCTGAGTTGCCTCAGAAATAAAGAGGCTCTCCTTCAGTAAACAAGAGTTTATGAAATAGCAACCATTAAGATAACAGCAACTAAGAACATGAGCAGTGTAGACAGCATCACAACAGATAGTGGTTGGAACTGCACCACAAAATTTCATTATAGCAGTCAATTAATTGTTAATTAATTGTTGAGTCCGGAACATGTTGGCTTCACGATGACTTGTCGCCTTATTCCGGTGTGAGGGCCTTGCAACTGCAGTCTGGATGAAGTGATTTAGGAAATGGGCGAATGGCTATTGCAGCATTTGTGTTGATCACTACTACTATTGCAACAACACATCATCAGTAGAGTAAAACTAGCCCGTCTCACAGTGGTCTAAACCCAGCTCACGGTTCCCATTAGTTCCTCATCTCAAATCTGCTGTGTCGAGTATTTTCAAATACTCGACACAGCAGTCGAGTCCTTAATTGACAATCCTTAATTGACAATCTTGTTTATTCTCCCACTTGAAAGCAAGAATTTTCCCAATTACTAGTTGCTCATAAACACACTGATAAATGTCTGCCTCTTGCAACTCGCCCCTGTCAAACACTCTCCATGGTTTTTTATCAGACTTTTGAGGAATTGTATGATAATTTATTCATTTCAAACATGGCAACATCTATAACAAATGGGTACATGCTCTGTATACTTCATCTGTACTGTGTTTTTTTTATTGAAATACATCATTCCTCACTTGTTTGAGGAACCCTCCAAAATTTTTATTGGACTTTACAGCAACATTATGCAACTTTATGGAAAAGTCTCACAAAGGGATCATCAGAGATTCTTCACGACCGCTATTCTGCTTTGATTGTTTGTGTGCCGCAGTCTGAGGCGCTATTGACTAGTGCCTCGTCCCTCGAGTCCTTCTGATTGAGTTTTTAACTTTCTGATGTTCGTGCGGTGATGTCAGCGCACCACAGATCATATCTGCCGCAGAGCCTGGTAACCTCTTGCTGACAGATGCTGTCACCATGCCACTCTCCCAGAATGTGGTTGTCTGAGTGGATCAAAATAACCACCACCACTATCACCGTCCCCCTCCTCTTTCCCCATGCCATCAGCCGAATCGGTGCTTATCGTCTTCCCTGCCGCTTCATTGGCACCTCACACTGTCCGGGTTTTTGCAGTCCTTCCAAAAAATAAATAAATAAATGATGGAAAAGGTTTTCACGGTGGTTGTTGCTTGAGAAACGGAGTGGGAGCAACAAGAAACCATGATTTCCTTTATGAATTAAAGATGATTCTAAAGGTGTGGCATTTCCTTTACAGTGCTAATTGACTTTTGTGTAACTGAACTGTGAGAGATAATTGTCAGTCTGTGGCCAAGCTACAAATCACAGTAATGGAATTGATCCAGTTGTTTCCCTGGAAGATGAAGGAAAAACACACAGCCAGCGATATGACGGCAGGACCTGCTGATGACTCTGGGTAACGATGATTTAATCACTTTAAGTGTGTGACCAAGCTGAGCAAGTTGGCATCGATTGAACAGAACCATTCGGAGCGTCTTTTTGCTTCGCCGCGGTTGGTTTTCAAGGTGACAACAAACACATTCATACTCTCAGCTGGTACCTCATGACCACGCGGCAATGCCCCGAACTATTAACCTTGTTTTCTCCGTCCCCACACCCCCAAACAAACCGGCAAACTGTGTGCAAAGAGGAAGAGGGTAATCCGAAGCAACCGCAGGAAGCGTCCCCGAAGTGGAACTTTTTAAGGGTAATACAGAGATGGACACCCGATAGCCAGCAGTTACTCATGTTTGAAAAGGTTAGCAAAACAAGACGAACCGAGGGAGAAACCACACCACAGCCTCTGCTGATGCTCAGATTTTCAGCCTTTTTTTTTTCCATGTGTGTTTCTCTGGCATGAACACAAGGGAAATTAGATTAATATTAACAGCACAGATGAGTCCATTCTACTTAGCTGAAGTTACAGGAATGGGATTGTTTTGACCATGGTTTGGTAAAAGCCTGTCCTTTTAACCTCCCATTTGAGAAGTGAAGCTGAGCACTGCAATGTCCTTTTAAAAGAAAGGTCTTTTTTGTGTGTGTTTGGCTTAACAACTTTAATTTTGATATATTTAATTCCCAATAGTGGGTAAGATCCAATATTGATTTTTCTTTTTAAAATCAAAGAATATCACAATGCACTGAATTGTTATATAAAAATTTGTGGCATTGTATACCCTCCGTAAACTAGCGTGATCAAGTATAACATCTGTACTTTTAATGTTTATTTTATTATATTTATCTTAAATGGCAACTGATACCGTCAGTCATCTAGTACGTTCAGCACCATAAAAACAACTGGGTATAAGATTTTTTTGGAGGGGGCCAGCGATCACAAAATACTGAAGTTTTGGCTTGTGTGGCATGGAACCCCAACTGCAGCGCAGTTCTTTTAACATTGTTTGTTCTTGACCGCATGTGTGAATATGTAAATGCAAGAAATAGTCGAGACCGCTTGACACTGCTAAAATAGTGAAAATGAAATATATAGTTTCTGTTCATTTTGGCTTAACCTTGCACTTAGCAACATTTTCTGAGAATGACTCTCTTGCAAGGAGCGGCAATTTTATATCACACCAGCTAAAGCAATCATGTTATTGCCGACTGGTGCAGTTAAATCACTGCTGTATTTCCACACATAGATCTCCAGCAAGCAGGTAATATTGCCTCCAGTTACTAAGGCCCACATACTAGCTGGATTAAAACATAGTTGTACCAGTTCAAAGAAATAAACAATGTCCAGTACTGACCAATGACTGTCCTCCCATTGCACGGATAGAACAGAATATAAACAGGTGTTGACATTTATTCCCAACATCCGAAAAAATATAAGACCAAAAGGTTTTAATTCATGGACCTTTGTTTCCTTTGACTCAACGGTCTGCTGACTATTTTGATTGTCAAAGATCACTGCAGGCTTTCATCTGTGACTTTTTTTGTTGTAAGTATTTCAGGACAGGATGAGCCATTTATATGGGTACATAATAGTCATTCTTGAGTCCTCTATGGATATAGTAATCACATTTCCAAAGACTTGCAGGTTCAATAGAATAGGTTTTCACACAAGAGTGTCAGCGCACATGTTCACTCACCCTTAAAAAAAATTTGCCCAGTTTTTATGAATGACACTGAAAAAGTTTGGCAAAGTGAGTAAAATGTGTCTTTCGCCCATCAGAATCTGCTAATTGCCTGTTATTTTTATTTTGTCTTTAAAGGCAGTTAAGAGCGATGAAGATAATGTGTCGTGGCCTTGAGAAGAAACCTATGCTGCTACTTGTATAAACTGTAAAACAATCTTGCCCTGGAGCTCTGGTTTCCCTCCCCACCCGCACCTCTTGCAGACCTGTCGGCAAAACACGATCTGGCTAGATTTGGGAATGGAGTAAGAGGCAGGCAGGGGGATAGCTTATCTGATACTTTCCAAAAAAAGACCCCCCTCTCGCCCCCTGCTTCCCAAGGCGGGCACCGACAGAGACACCACATCTGGTAATACTGTAGGCACATTGTCCTTCCAGGTCTGTGGGCAGCGGCTCGGGTTTCCTCAATATTTTTCCCTGGTGGATTCGGTTACCCCAAAGGGCAGCGCGCGAGGCTGACGGAGCAGCCAGCGTCACCAGACTTTTCTGATGATCCCAAGGATGTCTGGGGATGAGCTTGAAGGAGCTCTAAATTTAGCCCCATTCATCTGAACTGTAACAGGTGTGGCCAGGGCTCCTATGGCCACAGCGCTTGATGGCTGTGAATGAAGTCTGGAGGCTTTGACTTTGCGCTTTTAGCCATTCATAAGGTCCAGACAAAAATAATGACTTTATAAGATGAAGCCTCTCATGTGAGGCTTGATCAAGGGGCTGCTATGTTTCTGTAAGCTGGGACATGCATGCCCCCTGTAAGAGAAAATAGGCAACTGCAGTCTAACAAATCAGGCACAAAGCATTGTGGGACGCCTTTTTTTTTATTTTTTTTAATTGCTTGTATAGTGTACTTGTGTCTTGTTCACATGACCAAAAGCATAATCCCTTTGCACATGTAGATGCTATTACCGTCTTATTGTTCCACTCCATAAAGTTGCTCATATTGCAAACTCAGAGGTCAGAGGCAAAAGCAAATCCACTACTAATCACTGGACTCCAGAAGAATATGAGAAGACGAGGACCCTTTGGTCAGATCATCGCTCCAAAAATCATGTTAACCCCCTCTGTTCTCTGGACACCCTTATATTTCATCCCACCATCTGCCTTTTAGCTCCATTTCAAGTTCCCTCAGAATGGATGGACACCCGATCTGAATCCCTCAGACCGGATTCCTGTATAAATATGAAGTATAATGAATGAAGCCTGGATGCACTTGGTGAAATGGCCAGCGGCCCCCCTACGGGCTTATAATGAGCAGCCCAGTCGCAGTTCACCCGGCCTCCAAACCCGTCTCACCTTCGATTAATTCTCCAAACCAGCTGTTGGGATGCAGACGCTGTTTGCTCGCCCTTCAGTCAGAGGGGAAATTGTGGTTTTTAATTACAAATGTCACAGCTGAACTGAGTACCGTGTCAGTTTTGATCAACCTCATTTCCATCTGCATATTTTCTGGATTGAATCGGCACCGGAGGCAATTCCTGATGCAAGGCTCTTGTTGGACAGGCTGACTGCTGTGTAGGCCAATCCTGTTATGTTCCGCTTAAGATGTGACCTTTTAGCTTCCTTTTTGCTTTGATGACAGCTTTCCACATTCTTGGCATCCTCTCCCCCGGCCTCGTGAGGTCATCACCTGGAGCTTTTCGGCAGCCTTGAAGGATTTCCCACACAAGCTTGTTGGCTGCTTTTCCTTCAACCTGCAAAGCATCTCGGTTAGGTAAAGGTCAGGTGGATACAGAGGCTCGGTCATGGGACGAGCTCTCCCATCAGTCAGCCTCCTGCTCAAACGGCTCTATCTGAGGCTGGGGGGGTGTTGTGCCTGGCTGGCTGGCTCACAGTGGGAACCAAACATCCAGATGCATGGAAGTTCACCTTGGCTAAAGACATTGTGGCTGTAACAAAAAATCCAAAAAACAAACATACATGCTGTTTGAGAATCTTGGGTCAAGTCATTCTAATTTTCCTTTTGGTCTCTTTTAGTATCACACTGACTTTTGCACTCTACTCCAGTAGGTGAAGTACTTACACTCTGAGTTCAGATATTCATTGAATTGGGCTCTGACCTCACATGCAAATAACCTTCACCTTCAGTTTGTGCGCTGGCCAAAGTCACGTTGAAATAAAAAAAAGAAAGGTTTGAAATAAAACTCACTAAAACCAGGTTTTGAAATATACTTCATGCCTGATTTTATACAGCTGTGGTAATGTGTCGTATTGAAACACCTCAATTCAGACAGACAGAGGCAGATGGGTACGTCATTATAAAACTGGTGGACAAACACAACAACAACAACAACCAAGAAGCCAAATCCATATGATACGCAATTTATTTTTTTTACACTTATTAATCTCAATATAGATTGATTTTATTCTATTGTTTCTAATGAAGGCCAAAACATATAAATGCAAGACGTGTTGAGTTTAAACAGTGATTTGTATTGGAAACCATCTGTTGTATGGAAACCAGCATTTGCATTCACTGGTTGAATAATGCCAAGACCCATGAGGTCATTTAGAGAAATGAAGGGTGAGAGAGAAAGCAGAGAATCTGCGACCTTTGTGCCGATAACCGCCGGGAAGATAAGTATCATTTAGTCTGAATGTAGCCATAATGAGTTCCAGATAAATGCATTTCTCCAGGTACTGTTTAAATTACCCATCCATATTTAAATTAATTTCACTGTCTTGAGCAGATATGAGATTCATTGTTGGGTTTAGGTGCCTTTGGGAATCACGATGTTCAATCTTCCTGAAGGTTATTTACTTTGTGTTTCTGTGTGTGTGTGTGTGTGTGTGTGTGTGTGTGTGTGTGTGTGTGTGTGTGTGTGTGTGTGTGTGTGTGTGTGTATGTGTGTGTGTGTGTGCAAGCTTTTCCTGGCTTATTTTGGTGGCAGGCATTTGGCTTTGTGCCTGATAGGGGTTAGTGAAGGTTGGACCACTGCCTCCCTGCTGCTCTGCCCCGCTGTCCCACAGCCCCTCAACAGCCACCAGTTACAGACACACACACACGCACAGAAAAGTACACACACACAAACACATACACCCTCCAGCTCTCAGTCCTCCTCTGCTGCTGATGTAGGATGAGCGAGCTGAGCTTTTCCTCTCAGCTGCAGCCGTCACACACTGCTGGATACACTGGAGGAGCTCCAGTGACACAGCACACACATGGCTCCAGGAAGCCACTGTTATATTTTGTCGATTAAAAAAAAAAAAAAAAAAAAAAAGAATAAATGCACAGAGATGCACACACTAGACTACCAACAACATCAGGCCTACCCTCTGCACCCCTGCTGAGCACAGGCAGCTGTCAAACTTGTACTTTCCCCCCCCTGAAACATCGCCACACTCCCAAGCTTGACTCCTTTTGTCAGCAGACATGTGGCACAGTGATTTGTGATTGGAAGCAACCAAAAGAACAGCGGGAGCCGGAAAAGACTTTCACTTGCCCTCCTGCTGCCATCTTCGTCCTGTACTCCGATCACGACCACACATTGTCATGCTTGCAGTGTTCTGCCCTCTAACCACATATTTCATTACCCTTCCTACTTTATTATCTCTTCAATGACGGAGTAATTTCCCCCTGGAGCAAACATGGCATCCACACACTTAATTATATTTACATGGCACTACTCTGTCTTTTTTCTTTTCTCTCTGCCTGAGCTGAAAAGATGCTTTGAAGGGAAAGTTAGGTCTGTGAAATGAGAGCTCAGCTGATGGCTGCTGCAGTTTGACAAGTGGTACAGTTATTTACACACTTCTCAAGATGCTTTTTTTGTTGTTGTTGATTTGCGGATCAGGTGAGAAATGGTTTTCATTTCACTGTATGAAGAAGTGTCTCTAGAGCAGCGGTGAAGTATTAACTGTCAAAAAACATTACTTTGATATTGCGTGTGCGGTTGAGAATGTCTTTTATTCACGTCTACAAATATTCAAAGAACTTAATTTCGTACTAAGTAACACAGATGATTTTCAGCATGTATTTAGCAGAAAACAGTTTAATTTATGATTTTCCAAGGATTTCCACATCCTTGGAAAAAGTGCCTTTTTGAAGCGAGGGACAATAGCTGTATGGGATTAAATAACAAATGGCCAAATTATTGTCCTAGCCATTTTACAACAGTCAGATTACATGGCGAGGCTGTGGATTGTACATTTTCTTTATCACTGAAGTTTTTGGGGTTTTTTTTGTTTTTTGTGCAGAAGTCAAAACTCCCTACAGCCTTAAAAAAATAAATATATGCTCTAATGCCAGAATAATGTAAAGGCTGAAAACACATGGAGAGCCAGCTGGTGAAACAGTAAAGATGTATGAGCAACAGATTGCAAAACACAGTATCCATCAAAGTAAAGCGTCTGTGGCTCAACAAGTGAGCAATTTCCACTCAAGTACTTTCTGTGGCACAGCCTTGATTTATATATTGCCATTTACAAAGTTCCAGTTGTACACAAAGAAGGAAAAAAAATGGCTCATTATACATCCTGTGGCTCCATATCCAATATTGATATCAGCAATTCATTTTTACCTACACCAAAACTTGTAAAAATTCCATTTTATTCAGAATCCTGAAGAACATGTCTGACTATATGTTCACCACTTAGTAACTAATAATGTGCACATGCTGTTGAGAGATCATAAAGAGTTTACAATATGCTGATATTATTGTAGCCTCATGACTTGTCCTTAATGGAAGATATTCACCATGATTTGTGCGTAGGTCTTGAAATTTGTCTATAATGAGATTTGCTGGTGCATACTCAGATTTGTACACGTCACAGGTTCTGCATGTCTGTGTGGGTAATATGTGCTTGTGCAATACAATTTCTTTCTGGGTAATATGTTCTGTGTGCTTACAGAGACTCGTGCATGCCTACAAGGATGTGAAAATGTATTTGTTTTTATCCTCAATTCACCGCTATGGTTTTTTTTTTTTTTTTTCCCCGAAGTGGCGTTATCGATGAAACTGGAGTTTACTAGATTTGCGGACTCACTTTTATTAGCCAAGGTCCTATCTAGTTTTTGTAATAACATATCTGCTACTTGGTGCCGTGAGGGTTGTATAGATAAGGAGAGACCATGCCGACCAAAAGGCAATGCAGCCTGACAAGAGTGAGTCTGCCCGTCTACATTCAGGGCAGTAAAACCCGGAAATATGAACAAACTTTAACAAAAATCCACTGGCTTTAAAAAAAAAAAAAAAAAAAAAAAAAACAGC
>OMNM01000538.1:20017-32597 GCA_900302745.1 Parablennius parvicornis
AACTGCTGCAGAACTTCACTGCAGTGTAGGTAACAACAGAAATGTACAAATGCAAATGCAAGTCTTTCTATGTACTGCTGCCAACATATAAAATAATCAGGAACAATGACAAGATGTCTCTTATTTGTCACCTAAAATGTGCATTCATTTTGAATATGAAGAGTCAGCTAATATAAACAGTTTCCGATACTGACGTCTCAGACTCGCGTCTCTCACAAAAGGCAACAGCGGATTTTCAGGTCTCATGAGAATAACTATATGAGCTTCCAGCTGAAAATAAATTGATCTGGAAACTATAAGTGCAGAAGGAGAGAGAGGAGAGTGAGCCAAACCAGCAAAGCTGCAGCCATTAAACAAAACAAAAAAGCTGAAAGAAACAATAAATCTGAGCGTAAAGGATCATTCTTTGAAAGTTTGACACTTCAGTAAAACCACCCTCACATGCATTCATGAGAGCAGTCCAGATTATTGTGTAAACACGCTCACGCTCATAACTTTTTTTTAAATGATTATTTAACCAGATGGTGGTTCTGTTCATCCAAGGATTAAGTTTAAAAAAAACAAACAAACATCCGGCATCCACAAAGAAAAACCCATAGAAACCTTCCAACTAATTTTTATGTTTATGGTGGCACTGTTTCTCTAAAAAGTTGATCTCTTTTGAAGATATGCTGGAATCTTTTTGATACACTGACAGACTTTTCACTTCTTTGAAGAAAACTGCACTTTTAGATCTCAGTAGTAGAAGGAAAAAAAAAAAATAGCTTGAAAAGATTTTGTTCTCTTTGCCAAGTGCCCCGAGTGGTCTCTGCTTTAAACAGCTTCCCTTCGCAAGAGATAGATCATGTGGTAAACGTCCATTTTACTCAGCTGTTTTGCTGATGCCACTGGTACGGACAGCATCCTAATGAGCCTATTGTGGAAAACTTCCATTTACATTTCATACAGTCGGGTTGGCCTCTCCTGCTGGCCTTTTATTTTGAAGAAAATTGAATTTACAGCCCTGAAACCTTTAATGAAAGCTGAAAAACTGCATGCCTATTTTACAATCGGGTTATTTAACAGTTATAGACTTCAATCTGTATGCAAGATGCATGCAAATATCCACCCTCAGACTCCTCTGTTCAGTTATGTTTATGACTGATAACCAAAGTTTCTTGGAGTTAAGGGAATTTTTCTTCCCGTCTTGAATCTATTTTAGGAAAGAAGGTGGCAGCTGAGATATTTCATCTTCTGTCAAAAAAAAAAAAAAAAAAAAAAAAAAGCTATCTCCTTGGCTGTATAATAGTTGCTGGAAATGACAAGCAGATATAAATCAAGGTTATAAATTAAAAACAGAGGACTATGGGGCTTAATATTACCAGTGAATGGATGAGAAACATGAGCTTGGGTCATTTTAGGGATGTTTAAGCTCATCACTTAAACAAAGGCAAAAATTATTAACTCAACAGATTTTGTCTTTTGAATGAATAAACACACACCTTTACCTTTACCTTTTTTTACGTGATCATTCACATTACATTTTAAGCGCGACCTTCATCAGGCCGCCATGGCAAAGTGATCGGACCCGACGGGTTCGGGACTCAGAGCGCATGCGCAGAAGGCACTGTTGTCAGAAGTAAATATGGATGACACGCTGGCCAGTACCAGGGTGGCCAGGTGTGACTCGTTGTTTGCAGTCCAAACAACGTAAAAACCACACACTTCAATAAACACCAGCCCAAATCTCAGCCTGGGTAGAAATCATGTTAAAACCATAAAACTATTATATATCTAATAATGAACGTGCCATAAACACACAAATGCACAAAATAAACAAAGTTGAAAGGTAAGAGAGTTTGGCTCCCCAATTGAGGGATACCGCCATATCTGGCAACGTTAGTTATTGTACAGATCCACTTTCAAGTGGTTGTTAAAAACAAGCCGCCAAAATCTAGACAAAATGATGAAGGAAAGAAAAAGCAGAATAAGGAAAACGAGAGCACAGCTTTTAACATTTTGGCGAAGCGGCTTCCTCTGGCGGTTATTCGTGACGTCAGTCACTCGTCAATGATGAAGCAGTCACATGTCGAAAAATATCCAATATGGAACCATGAACAAGGCCTGGGTCTGGTGTGAAAAAAATCAGGATTGGAGCTTTCACATGGCCACAAAACAGGTTGGATATGAGTCACTGTGAGTACAAAAAAATCAGAATTGGGTCACATTTCCCTGCAGTGTGAACGTGCCCTTAGAAACTGAACAGGCAGATGTATAAAGAAACCCAGTGGGCTTTAGAAATGAGAGCGCTAGACATAATTGAGCTCCAGCTGATATCCTGTCCCTTGTAAATCTAAATTAAGGCCTTGAATGTTCTGACATGTGTATTTAGTAACGCAGTTCTGTCTTTTGGACAGATTCAATCCTCTTAGTCCGTGTGACAAGCAGACCGTCAGAAGTACTGAGCGAGAAAGTCCAGCTAAATAAGAAGATTAAAATCATATCAGCATATCATTTAGTGAACTCTTTATAATTGTATCAAAGGGTGCTTTTAGGGATTAGCCAAGACATAAACCCATTCATCTTTGAAAAGTTCATATATTGGCCTCGGCTCCACTGTTTGAAGTGTTGCGCACGCACACAAAAAGTCAGTGAAATAAGACAATCCTTTGTGCGTGAAACACTCGTTTTTCGGCGCATCTTCCGTGTTTAGAATCGATCAAAGAAAATCAACACAAAGAACTGCATGTACCACCTTACAATCTCTGTGTAAGCAGCACTGATTAAAAGTCAACCCTGTCGTTGCTTCCTACTGTGCAGTGATGTGTGTCGAGGGAACGCCTGCTTGAGAAAAAAGGTAATTTAGCGAATCCCAGTTGAAATCTCCACTAATTAAGATGAGTTTCCTTCACAACGAGATGAGATATTCTGCTGGGAGATACTGCAGACAATCGAGGAGTCAGCCGAAGTTTAAAACTTAAAAACGTTGTGTTTTTCTGCACTAAACAAGAGCAAATCTTTCCCATCAGGTTTGCTTTTTCGCCTCCATGAGGCTTTCTTAGTGTCTTGGTGGTGAAGCTTTAATCAGCTTTTCTGAGTCATTTTTTGCAAAAATGACATTTAGAAAAAACACTTTTAATGATATTTTTAATAAAGGTATTGAAACGTAGAGTAATCGTCCTTTGTATTATCTTATCATGATTATAATCATTATTTATCAAACTATATTGGCAGTATTGTACAGAAATGTGTGTATTTATGACTATAAGTGATATTTATGGCAATCAGTAATCTGATATCTTTGCCTGCAATATCTGCACCGTGCCATTAATCTGGCGGAGTACCATGATGCATCACTTGTAGCAAAGGATTTAAAGTTCAGCTCTTTTTGTTGTTGGTAGTGAGAATAACCCATCTCTATCAAAACTCCATCAGATTGTGAGGTTGTAACTGATGATGTAGAAGTAAAACTGTAAAACTCGAATGAATCGAGTGAGTTACAACCCTCACAAAAAGTAGAGCAAAAGTAAAATAAAAAATAAAATCAATGAAAATGCATCTATTAGATCAGTTAACAATTTTTTAAAAATATTAATCATTTTCAATGCTTGTTCATTTCTATGATAAAGCTGGTGAGTCTTCTTTTATTCCTGGTTTTCAGGGTTCCCACTTCACCGGTCAATGATTTGTGGAAATGTTCCGGAGCCCATTCATTGGTTTCTACTACAGAATCAAGGAGCAGAGTCTGCTCTGATATACAACAAATATCTACTATTGGCCCCTTTCCGTTGATGATATTGTATTGTGTTCACCAATGTTTATGAAGGTAGACATTGTTGAGGTTTGCAAACTCGCTTCACATTGAGACTATCTCTGGTTTGAGTCCCGGTTTGGGGCCTTTCTGTGCCTGTTTGACCCGTGCATGTGTGGGATCCTCTCACACGACGAAAACATACGTTTGAGATCATTTGTTAACTCTTAATTGTTTGTAGGTGCAAATGTGAGTATCTGTTTGAGGGTCCCTTTCCCATTGCCTGCTCTGATCAGCTACAGCGTCTCACAACTACTATGAAAGATGGAAACATATTTACTAAGCGTTGGGATCTTTCAGTTCATTACAATCTAAATCGAACAAGATTATTTCTTTTCATATTTTGTCTCTACTGAACTGAAATACTCTTTTTATCTGGTGTCATGTTACAAACCTGTTGCTAAACTATTAGCTGCAAATATTATCAATGCACTTCATTTGCCAGTTTTTATAGCCTCTGCGCAAACTTTGCAAACATGTGTTGCTGCAATCAAATTCAAAATTAGATTTTTTTTTAACAAATAAAAATGCTCAACATCTGATATGTTGTTTATATTCAATTGTGAATATAATTCTAATTTATGGGATTTGAAATCACTCTATCAAGTTTTAATTTCTATTTTACACCTTTAAGTCCCAATCTTTTTGTAAATGGCATTTTGTGAAATTGACTTTCTTTATCACTTCATTCATCACCACCTTGACATCACGATCTGTCCTGAGACACTGTGACAAAACACCAGATGCTGACAATCAACCATCCATCCAGTCATCCACCCTTTCCCAGGTTGCCGTCCCCTATAATTTGGTTTAGTGTTGGCAAAACAGCAGACATAAAAATAATGCAAATTAAAAGCCGGCCTTTTGCTGCGGCCTTGTGCAGGATTTGGAATTAATAGCGCATGTATAAAACAGCTGGCGCTCCGGTGAAGTGATGCAGCGACTTCTAAAGGATTAAACACAGACAGCATAAAAAACTCCAAATGGAAAACACAAATAAACACATGTTTTCATCCACTTTCACAATTTAGGTACCGCTGACCTTGTCTAACCTGCCTGGTAGGCTCTGGTTTTCAGTAACGCATTTGCAGTCCTCATTGCACCAATAACAACTCTATTTTGTAGTTTATAAAAGAGGCTCCAGCTGAAAACGTCAATTACCAAACAAATATTTGTTTTTTTTTATCTAGCAATTTTCTCATTAATTCCATACACAGATAAAACTGATGGCGTGAATAACGAACACCCATTAGTTTTTTTAGTATTTTGTTTCTGCATCATTTTCACCATGTCTTCACATCATTTAGGTTTTTAATTTGCTCAGCAGATTTTTCTTCTCGCTTTCTAAACTATGCAAATTGTGGTCTGATCAGTGTAAAAGTGAAAAAAAAAGTTGTTTTTTGTTTTGTTTTAACACCCAATGTCTCAAACTGTAAAATTATTTATCAGTGTTGGTGCACTGGAGTTTTCCAGTTGCCACATTACTCTTGCACAAGCTTTGGCTTATTCATTATTTCTTGTATCACAAATCATGCACACAGTTCGGCCCAGTGCAAAATTAGATTTTCTTTGTGCAAGGAGAAACTTTCCACATTCACCAGACGAATGTGAAAGCAAATAGTTTTAAATGTGCAAGCATTATTCTGCACCGTCAAGCTCAACCTGTAGGAACAGGAAGAAAAATGCTTTTTGAGGAGTGGTGGATTTTAATACTAACAGTCAGCACGAGTGCAATTTTTCTAATTTAATTTTATGATTCAGCCTGCATGCTTCAGCCAACAGAAACAGAAAAGCTGCAGTAAAAGAAGCACATATATATAGCAATGAAAAAGCTAAAATACTTTCTGTTGTGAGTGGAAAAATATCACATTTTTTAAGATGAAAGTTCCCAAAAGGCTGAATCATGTGGGTTTATTGTGGCAGTGTGGTATGTTGTGGGAAGGGGAAACATGCTATTTATTCTTAGATAACCTCAGCCTGTAATTTACACAAATGTGAAATTCTTCTAGTATCTCCAGTCAAAACATCTAATGCATCTGTGAGCAAGAACTCAAGCATTTATAGTCACATTTCACTCCCCTGTGTAAACATTGCTCTATCAATTTAAGGTGGAGACTCATAATAATCATGTCACTTTGTGCAATTATGCAATCACAACTATCGCACACGTTTTAATTTACTCCTCAGATTTTCCTTTGGGGGCATTATGCGCAGGAGCTAAATATTATTGTTTAAGCTGTCTGTGTGTTGTTTTCTGATTAAATAGCTAGTCATTGCAGTCGCTGCCTCATGCTGATGCAAAACAAGTTAGGAAATCATTCTGTGCAAGTTTGTCAGACCATAAGTCAACTAGTTATTCCTCACTAGTTTACGTCTGCCCACGAGATATCTACCAATTTTTCCTTACTGCGTTTGCTTCTTCGGATTTGCACTGTTAACTTTGTTTACTACGCAGAATGCACTGAACTCTCAGCGACGTCCTTCTGCTTGGTCCACTAGATGGTGCGCTGGATAGTCCCTGACGCTTTCACGCTGTCCACGGACCAGACCCACATTTTCACAATTTCATAACAGCTTCCAGTTCATCCAAGAGACATCTGTAATTTTTTTTACAAAATATGAAGAGGAGGAGGAGACTGAAGGAGACTGAAGGAGACTGAAGGAGACTGAAAGAATCAAATGTAAAAGCGTGACCGTCCTTCTTCAAGAAAAAGCTGTGAATTTAACAAAAAAGTGACAGAAAATTATCCTGGAAAACGTTTTTCACATCTGAAGGAAAATAAGGGTAAAATTACTGAATATTCACCCTGCAACTGTTCACGGAGAGCAAGTGTGTCCTAATGAAGAACATCCATGGTAATAAAGGCAGCAGAAAGCACAAATCAACAGGGAGAGAGCTTTAATGGATTCAACACTCCGCTGAGGCTCATTTGAAAGCATGAATCTCATTAAAAACAGCCAGAAAAGGCTTTTGACAGGCTATGGTGTGACATTTGGCTTTCTGCTCAACTGTCCACACTCACTGGTCTGTCAACCCTGTCACTTCCTATCTGATGATGGAGCAACAGAAATTCCAATAGACGGGAATCTGGTTGACAGCTTTCCATCCATTAAAAAAGGTGACAATGAATTGCAGAGAATATCTGCAGCATTACTGTGAGCTGCTTCCTCTGTTTGACTTAGAAAGAGCAGCAATGAGCAGCAGCGCACTTTGCAAAACAGAGGAGGAAACGCAATGCACGCGGGAGACGTTCAGATTTAGCAAAACATTAAAGCAGGAACAGAAAATGCAACACTGATGTTCTGGCTGTGTCACCAAAGGCTGGGACATACACTCCATGGCAGACTAACTATGTAAATGGGACAAAAGCAGCTGTTTTTGTAAACAAGGTCATGTCTGTTTTCCTCTCTGAGAACACAGATAAATGTATTTTTAAAAGTGTTTCTAGAATCATTTACATGCTGCAGAACAGGGCTGGGTAAATGGAGAACAGCGGAGATAAAAAACTGGGACAGAGGATGAGAGCCAGTGACGAAGCTAAGAACTTAATCTAAATGAGAAAACGAATATGTTTCAGTGCTTCAAAACTTAACCTAAATAGCAAATCAGACGTGAACGAAAATCAATGCCCGGGCACTGTTTGGTGCTGATTAGTGCTACATAGATGGCAGGTGGAGGAAAAGAGAGAGAGAATAATTTGCTTCTATTAGATGGATCTGGGGTGGGTTTCAATGCACTAATGAAGAGCTAATGATAGAACAGAGTTTAAAATATTCAGGTAGCACTCATCAGCTGTGAAACTCGGAGACCTGCATTAACATACCGCCTCTTCGTTTCACCCTTCCCGATGCTTTCAATTCAAGGTCTCCTTGTATGGACGTCTTTTAATTATTTCCACTCAAAGGAGAATAAATCCTCTTTTAGACGCACACATTTGCTGTATGTATCGCTACACGTGGGACATGATTTGCAGCTGAGTAGGCCTTGCAGACGCATTCCCAAACAAACTGCCCTTTCAGTGAAGGGCAGTAGGCAGAGAATTGGATGGAAGGAAGTGACCTGACATTTAAGTCCGGCCAATCTACCGGATCTCAAAAGTAAAATCTGAATGAATCATTTCTCCTCAATTTGGACAAAATTTGGCTGCATGTTGCTGTAAATCCTTTGATAATGGCCAAGACTGATAAAGTGGTGGAAGCGGAAGCGGAAGTAGTGTTAAACGATAATCACCACAGCAGACAATAACAATTTAAGCTGTAAATACGGAGCAAATGTTCCAACAGGCGTTGGATGTTGGGCCAGTTGAGAGAAAAAAAAATTATCAACAATTTTCACTCTGGAAAACGTGATAGGTGCATCTGTGTCCCTTGATTTTAATGAGCGCAGGTTGTTTTGCTGGTTTTTATCACATGCTGATGGATGTTCGATCTCACTAATGGAGTAATGTAGAATATGTCTCAATACTTTTGGCTCAATTAGCTCCACTGAATGATGTTGAGTCATGCTGCACTATAACGAAAATATCAAAATATTGTAGAATGCAACTAAAAGTAATATAAACAAGTAAGAATAATGGAACTTGGTAGAATATGTATCATTGTTACAGTGAAGTTTTGTCAAATTCTTTGAGAGATTATCCCAGAAATGCATTTCCCTCACAAATATGGCATCATTTATCCAATGATTAATCCAGCTTTCTAATAGCATAAGAAGTATTGCTACAAAGAAATAACCTACCCATCTATACGTCCATTGTCTTGCCAGCTTTGTTCGCAAGCGGTTGGTAGAAATATGGGAGCAACAAAGCTCAGACATCTGTCTCCCGCAACTCCCTCCAGTTCTTCTGGTAAAACAAGTTCCAGGTAAAACAAGAAATATAATCTTCTGCCAACCTTGGGTCCTCCTCTTGCTTGGTAGAACTCTAATGGGAGGCAACAAGAAGATGTCCTTATCAGAAGAACTACCTTAACTGTCTCTTCTCAATGTGGAGGAGCAGCCGCTCGACTTGCAAACATTCCCGGATGGATGAGCTTCTCACTCTGTCACGAAGAGTGATGCCTGCCAGCTTGCAGACAAATCCCATTTCAGCAGTAGGTATCTGTGATCTCATTCTTTTGGTCATGACCCAAAATCCATGACCATAGGCGAGGGCGGAGATGTGGACCAACCGGTAAACAGAGACTTCACACCTCAGCTCCTTCTTCACCACAACGGTCTGGTACAGTGACTGCATTACTGCAGCCGCCTGTCTGCCTTTACAACCCTTCCTACCATCACTCTGCATGCTTTCTTTTTCCGTGAGAGAACCATTGACTCAGAATGACAAAATCCTCTGCAAAAAGTAGATATGTCCACCTTTAAGCCCCCACATGATGCCCTCCTGAGTTTAGCACTCAGTGCATGGAGATCACGGACAAAAGGGAAGACGAGGTCCAACCTTGCACGCTCACCATGAACAAGTTCAAGTTAACTCATCACCATCAAAACACCTCACACAAGACATTTCAGAGGATACAGTTGTAAGTCTTCTACAAGTGACCACACGGTAAAACTTCCATGTTCCTACAATAATCTGTGAAAGGACGAGGAGCTCAGAGCTGTGAACTTGACAGGGCTTGGATTTCAAACAAACTCCAGGCACTAAAAAGTGTGTCATGGATCAATTAATTGTTTCACAGTGATCTTGAAAAAGTCCCACCGTCTAACGGCATCCAATCACAGGACAGGTGAGGACTATACAGAGGTAGGAGCAGTTAAGCAGGGTTCAAGTGGAATAACTTTGCAAAGAGGGAAAATCTCCTAAAAATTAAATAATCGATTAAAAAATAATAATAATAGATAATTGCTTCACCTAGGTTTATCCACTGGTGGTGGCAGTGGTCCAATAGCAGTGGAAGTCATAATAAAACACTGAAACACAGAATTACAGATGAAAACAACGCACTTAACCAAGCAACACTATTGCATGCAACTATTTTCCAGCTTAACTGAGATGAAATTGTGCTGTATGTGACCCCTAAACTTTAACTGAGTTTGACAGTCTTGTTGTAAGGCATCCCTGGTAAGCCCTTGATATGCTGCCCAGCTGGTTCAAGCACCACCTGGGTGCCAGCTTTCATCTCCACCTCCCACCAGTGCAGGGCACACAGGTAACAGGGACATATTTGAACTCAATCCTGACAGTGAGGAGCCAATCACTTGTCAAAATGTCCGTATAGATTTGCTGCTCCTCTCTGAGCAGCACACTTTTTCCTCTTAGTGCCAACTCATCTTGAACACAGCATTGAGGTTGACACTGACAAGATCCCATGAAATAATTATGGTCCAATCCCCAGTCAGACCTCGACAGAAAACTCATACGGGACAGGGCATGCACCCAGGTACTTCCTTATTTATCCACCCCAGCATTTTATGTAATATACAACACTGCAAACAGATCCTTTGAGGAGCTCAGCCCGAGTTTGATCAAGGTCTTCCACATGAACATGAAAGTCCTGTTTGATTTGTGGTGTCAAGGTTTGAAGCCACTAACGTTTGCTCCAGAGCTCCTCGTGTTGCCACTATCTCAGCTGATAAGGTGTTACTTGGGGAGAAGCGATGAACGGTTGATGACTTTGATTAGTGGCTCTAACGGGGTGAAAACCACAGGTGCTGCCCTCTATAAAAATCCTTCATTTAACACTAAACCACCTCTGGCTGCCTCACTGCATTTGGATTTGTGAATACCTAAAGGAGATGACCTGCAATCGAACAAATATGAGAGAAATTATGTCGTAAAACCTGCATTTTTCATACCCTTGCAGCCTAATTTGAACCTTATAAATATTTGAAGCGCCACAGAGCACAGCCCCCAATGATGATGGCAAGACTTAAAGCTTGCTGTATCTTTTCTTGTGCTCCTCTGAGGATTAAAGCCCCAGTGGAAACCCAGTCTTTAATCAAGTGTTTAACCAGACTCATAAACCATCCTGAAAGGCTTCCCGCAGGAAACAATACCATCGCTCCGTCATGAGGCTGAATTAAGAAATTACCACATGCACGTCAATGTCATTTGTATGCAGTTTCATGATAACTTTCCATGTTGATTAAATAAATATTGAGCGACACCTTCATGAGAAATGCTGTGTCATTTCTTTTTCTGCAAAGACAGGTAACTGGATTAAATGGGATGGATTTTCAAAAGCAGAAGACAGGACATGAAGGTATTTGTGGAGCACAAAAATAGCAAAGCCCTATCAAAGTAGCCCCAGAAGAAAAAAAAAAAAAAAAAAGGAATTGAGATAGTGGATCTCTCTGAGGTGTGTGCATGGTCCATAGTTGCATATCAAGCTTTTGTGGTCTGGCCGTCAGTGAAAGAGAAGTCCAGAGAAACAATAACTTGTTGGGAGAAAAATACAACCCATGAAGAAACAAAAGAGAAGGACTACTGACTCAGAATATTTAATGACTCAAGCTTAATCTGGAAAGAAACTTCCACTATCATAAAAAGTATTAACTTGACGTTCCTTTAGGAAAATATCAAGGGGAAAAAAAAAAAATGCAATTAGGTCCAAAAAGAAGCCGATTGTCAAGTACAGTACTGCATATAGAATGTGGATAGTATGTGAGCTTGAGATCATAGGGATGAAACTTTGAAGCTACGACAGCTTCAGGCCTGAAGCCAGCCAATATACGCCCTCTCTCTAGTGAGAAAACATGGGAGCAAGGGAGTGGGAAGAGAGAGAGGCTTTGAAGATCACAGTACTGCCATCAATCTGGTGTTTGGTGCCCCATCAACACAAGAGGAAAAAGTGCTTGCATCTTCCTGTATTCTGAACTACTTCTGGGATTTCGTCACTCTTGTTACCCTTTTCCTCTTTTCCTCAATCCCACGTGCATGGACCCCATGAGGTGGTATTTCCCAGTTTATCTCTCACATTTATTCCAATTAGCCTCTCGTTGTCACTGACTACCTGATACTAGCGTGACTGCAACGCGGAAGAAAAAAAAGCAGAGGTTGAGAGACAGTGAGTGACAGGGAGAAACGCGGTGATGAGGGACTCAAGGGGAGTCAATGGGAAACAAAAGAGGGAAACAACAAGAAAAGAGTCAATCTGAGAAGGAGATCTGAGCGTGAGAGAGCTTAGCAGTAATCAACGAGGGCAAGTCCCGCTGGAGGACGCACATTCTGTGAAGACACGTGAACATTTCCAGGAAAGCGGCTCAGTCACACAGAGAGGTTTATGGAGAGAAAAGCCAAAGCAGGAAATGTAGGCGATGGTAAAACGGGGGGATAGAATAAGACACGTCATATTTTTTGGCCAGCCCAGTGCCGTGAAGCAGAGCAGCTATTTCTGAACATCTCCACAAACCGATGACAGCAGGATTGTCGGAAACCTCCACTCTTGGACGCCACACGGGGACATGTTTGAGAATCAACAGGCTGACTGTGTACTCTCGTCTCCACCTGTTGTCTCCACAGCCATCATTCTCATTAATGAAGCATACTGTCCTCCCCGTGACGACTGCAGCATCACTCTTCATCTCCCTCAACTTTCTGAGACTTCCTCCGCTATTGCCCGGGAATTTTCCAGAACAAGTCGACCTACATGGTGATCCTCTGTGAGTTCGATTCATCGCCTCAGTGAGCAATGATCAGCCTCCACCGCTGCTACTTGAGAGTCACAGCTGCCTTTGATCAATGAGATCTACAAATCAGCACAGTGCAAGGATGCACCAAATCATTTTCTTTCAGACTGTCTCAAATTGGAAGTTTTGTTGTAACAAAAAAAAAAAAAAAAAAATAAATA
>OMNM01000539.1:0-18751 GCA_900302745.1 Parablennius parvicornis
TCAGAGGTGTTTTTCTGCTTGTTTACCATAGAATATGTGACAGCTCTATTAAGTGGAGCGAAGCAGATTTTTTTTTAACATTTATTTTTCATTTTGATGTATGCATTTGATTGTATATAAATTCAAAATAACATGAAATAGAGGAACAAAAATGTGTTGTATAAAAAAAAAAAAGTACAAAATGTAATCTAATAAAAGGAGGTTGAGGGTAGCATGGTTAAGTGTTTATAGGTGTGTGTAGTTGTCTCCTGGGATGGGGGTTGTGGAGGAGGATAGGGGTGAATATATAAGTTGTGAGTTGCTGCGAGTCTACGGTGTTTGTTCACTCTTCATATGCCTATTAGTGAGGGTTCAGAGTAGGTAATTGCCTGGAGCTACAAGTAGATATGGGGTTAAAGGCGTGTGGGGATGTTTTGGTCTCCTTCACACAGCTAGAGAAAAGATCCCAAACTTTAAAGGAAAAGTGCACGCTATCTTTTATTGTTGCCGAGAGCTTTTCCATAATTGAGTAATCTCTCAGAAGGTTAAGTTGTTGTGAGATTTAGTAAGTGTTGATATTTGAGAGGTTCCCGAGCACAAATATTCAAGGAGACTTTGCAGCTGAGATTTTTTTAATCATTTTTTATTGTAGATTTGATGCCATAAATAATAACATTGAGACATTGGTGGGATTGATGAGCCACCAGATTAAGATGTCATGTATGCGTTTATGGTATGACTGGATGTGCTAGGGTAAAGTACAGTACTTTTCCAAACACTTCACATGAACAAATTATTATTATGACCATTTTATAGTTAAATGTTGTAATATATCTCACAAGTCAAGACCAATGGACAAATATCATCTGCAAAAATTTCCTGTGTGTTTGTGTGCATGTTTTTGTATATTGCGAAGAAAGGTTTCACACCCAACTTACCAATATACTGTGAAAAGACACACTTAGGTTCACACTCACACACTTACGCTGGTCGCTTTTACCAGTACACACGGTGCTGTAATGTCGTGCTCTCTGTTATTAACATAGTGGTGCGTCTAACAGCACCCACTGACCACGGAAACAAAGATTACACCCACACTGACATATGGGTGGCTAACAGTAGCTTTTTAGGTTTTAACAACAAAGACACAGTGCTAGTTCAACGAAAGAAATCAGTTTTGTTCAATTTGTTACCGAAGCTGACATTGTCATAGGCAGATATAACTTTAGATTTATGAACAAATTTGGGATGTGACGTAGCAATGTGGTAAACAAAGGACCATAGACAAGGAAAGGTACAAAAGGCCAAGCAGTATTCAAAGACACAAACCAAAGTGTGAATCTTGCAAAACTTAAACCAGACATGCACAAAAGGCTAGTACAAAATGACATGGTGACAAAGAACACAAAAAAACTAAAATGTAGATTTTCAAATAAAAGAGGAGCTGACAAGACAAGAACAAATACAATCAAGGATCTGTAATTGCCAGACTTGGCAGGAAAGTCAATACACCTGATATGAGAAGGAAAGAAGTAAAATAAAACAGGAAATTACCTCAAACACAAATAACCCAGTTAACATCACAGGCTCCACAACATCAAAACAATTAAGGCTGTTTGAGATATATTCAGATAGAAAATGTTAATACATTTTCATGACCATGATTTCTGTAGAATCATCTTAATACAAATAAAAACTCTGCAGTATGTTATTTTGCTCTGATTTAAGCATATTTTTTTAATAGATTATGAATTAATGGGGAACTCTTGATCAAGCATCAGTAAATGTTTGCAGGTCAGGTGTGCCATTCACAGCGTCTGTTTTCACCCACGCAGAGTGCTGAACAGTAGCTCCTCAACAAACGAGTCCAGAGCTCCCGTTTACAGCTGCCGTGTGGGCCGCTAGAGCTGTTTTGAGCTCGCACAGGAAAGGCCAGTGGTGACATCACTTCGTTGTGTGCCAATAGGCTAAAGGAGTCACATGATGGCACCATGTGAGGCCACAAAGTCACGACAGACTCACCTCAACAGTGAAATCGAATACCAAGGATCAAAGTTGTATAGCTGAGACGCAGTATAAATTACCACATCCCACATGATGTTTGTGCTGATATTCGCCATCAAGACAACCTTCATGTACAAGCCAACTGCCATTTGAAATGTGTGTGTGCACATTTGCTCAAACAAGCATGCACAGTGTAAGACCTAATGTATTTATGGATGTATAAGCATACCGTTGATAATATACGGTATGTGTTTTGGAGGTAGCAGGTCGTTAGTAATATGCGTGTTTTGGAGGTAGCAGGTTGTACGTGACAGGTTGAGATACGGGGGTGTGGTGTGATATTTATGTAGGTGTTATTGTTTGGTCAGTTCGGGCTTTTCATAATCACACTAATTCTCTTCCTGTGGTGTTGTTAAAGTCAGATTATGTGTGAATTGTTATATGTGGGAAATGCATGTGCAGTTCCTCATTAATGTGTGAAGTTTAAGACAACTTTGATTGGATTGTGCTCTTCTGTTTTTTTGTTGGGTTTTTTTACCGATTGAAAGCATTGAATTAATACCCTACAAACTGCCTGCAACACCGACATTTTGCCATGTTTGTATTTTATGCTGATGTGGGCGAGCGCTTCATTAACATGTGGGTGATCTGAGTCTGCATGTGGAAGTTCCCTTAGAGACGGGCAGTTCTGGACCTCTGACGCTCACGCCCAGTTCACAGCGGGTGCCACGTGCCACCTCCTGAAACATTAATGGCCTCGGCTGAGCGAGCCACTGAGTGAGTGGGTTGATAACGGAGCGGGGGCCTGGCAGCTCGCGGCGTCCTGCGTCTGCCCCCGGTGACCCTTAGATATAAACACAGGGGAAGACAACACTCTACCTGTCCTCCTCCCGAAGCCTATGCTACGACCTTATGTTCCATGTTCCCCTCATTGTATATATTTGCTAATGAACATTTTATATCGTATGTTACTGTGGGTCTAGCACACTCCCTTAAGTTGCCCGTGTGACTGCTGTGGACGATACAGTTCACTGTTGTGGATGGTTATGACAATTAATCTTATTGTCACAGGGTACCTTTTGATCTTTCACTGTAAGAATGAGCCTTGTTTTTTTTTGTTTTTTTCTCATTTCAGTATGACTGTGAAAATGTCAGCATGGTATTTAGAGCCCAGGGGAGCGTTTTCTCCTTATGTCGCCGGTGAATCAGATGAGCGTTTGTACCGTTGTACACAACCTGACAAGGCACACAGCAAACCAGTTTGTCAGGAGTTAGAGTGCTGTCCGTGTCTCTGGTTTCAGCCCCCCTGCAGAGTGATAGATAGCCCAGCATGATGCTGTGACGTAACTTGAATTTTGTTTTTCACCCTGGAGTTTGGGGGGTGGGGGTCCAGGATATGGCAGTTCATGCAAGGTCTTACCCACCCAGTCTTTAAAAGAGAGAGGGGGAGGGAAAAGAAAGACAGGATGAAGACGAGAATATTCAGTTTCCCTGGTGCATCCTGGGAGATATTATTTCAGGAAATCCAAAACTATCTATCAATATCCATTCAACCCCTATCTTCTCTTTCAGTTGTAAAGAGAAAATGTGAAGGGCAGTGCACAATAGATAAATGCCAAAATATCTATTCATGCTTTTTTTTTTCTCCCCTAGATCTAACACATGGTGCTTCTCTTTCTATTGTGTTCAAAGCAATTTTGCTTTCCTTCTGTATTTTATTGGCCCTCTTAAGTGTCTGAAGAGAATAGGAAAACATGCAGTTAATCAACAAACTGAGATTGTTAGCTACCAGCTGGGCACAATCCTGGCACTACTTCCTCTCTGTATAAAGCTTTGTCAATACAGATCTCCAATGTAAATAACAAACACAGTGACAGAAGAAACAAGAAAAAAGGAAGACATTTCAATAAAAACATGCAGTGTTGCGCAGTGATTGAACCTGGCAGTGGCACTTTTTTTTTTTTTCCTCTCCCATACAGCCAAGAGTTTGCACACATGGCTTGGAAAGAAAGCAGGTGCAGCTCACTGGAATTAACTCACTTTCACTGCTCTAGTTTTGATCCAAACAATAGCGGAATAGAGGCTGCTCTATTTTGACAATGTGGGCACCTTGTATGTGTTACTGAAGGTATTGGTCCTGGGCTTTGTTGTAAACTTACACACATAAATCTACACACGCACATGCCCACAAATAGAGAGGGAAAAGTGAAAGGGGGGGCCTTCAGAGGATATGATATTTTTTGTGGTTTGAATTGTGCGCATTGCCACCGTTTGAGTACTGACAAACAGCTTCAAGCGCAGTCAAAGAACCCGTCTGTTATTTATATCAATGGCTTGTTGTTCACTACAAGTGGTGGTTAATTGGGGAACACGGCAACGGAACGTGGTGTGTCAACATAACTGTGTGAAATCATTAACTTTTTGGGGTAAATTTATGCATACTTTTTTGTGAGAAACATTCAGGCAAAGCCATTTAAACGCATGTACCACGGTGTGCCTCAGTGTGCTTTGATGCACAAGCAATAACTGATCTTCTTTACCGTTATCTGACTGAGACAGGGTATTTTCAGTTCCTTAAATGTAAGCCCAAGCTTCTTTTTTTTTCTCTCTTTTCTTGGTACAGTGAATGGACTGTAACAGTCATGAGGTGTTGAACCATCAGTAACTGCACTGCACTGCACTTTCCTTTAATGCTGCGTCCCAGGGAACCTATCATCTTAAAGAGAAAGAGTTATCATGAGGTTTCCGTTTTGTTAATTCAGTAAAGGTGAATGAGGGTGGGGGATATTTGTTAATATAGAATAGCTTCACGTGTTTGTAAGAAATTAAAAATTACCCCTGGGTTCTCATAATTCTTCTTTTTCTAACTTCGTTCCTTTTTCTCATTAAAAATAACAATTATTAAAACAGTTTTTTTTATCCTGAGCAATTCTTTAACTGCATTTTCTCTCTCTTTTTTTTTTCCACACAGGTGACGTTTACAAAGCGAAAGTTTGGCCTGATGAAGAAGGCGTATGAGCTGAGCGTGCTGTGTGACTGTGAGATTGCACTGATCATCTTCAACAGCACTAACAAGCTGTTCCAGTATGCCAGCACAGACATGGACAAGGTTCTGCTTAAATACACTGAGTACAACGAGCCCCACGAGAGCAGGACCAACTCTGATATTGTGGAGGTAAGACGACAGGACACGGACGAAAAGTACAATAATGCATACATGGACATGCACACTCATGCAAACACTCAGGCAGACAGATGGTTACAGCATTTGTGACTCATTCAGCAACCCTGTTTTTGTCTTCACACCTAAATATTGGCTCGGGTAGTTTGCCACTCTTCCCAAAAGGCTTTGCACTCATTTCAATCATGTTTTACAAATTGTATTTTAGGACTCACAATGTGTCATAAATTTACAAGTAATTATGATTATTTAAATTGCCTCCTTGTGTTGTTTGTCCTTCGCAACATACAAGGGAGAGCCAATCATTGATCCGGGCCTTTAAGACCGTCTCCCTGTGGCGTGTAATCACCACCCCCTGCCCTCGGGTGTCTTGTCACCATCGATGTGCCTCTAAGAGGAGGATGTTGATCTGACTAGCTTTGGACACATGTCGCTAAAGTGGCTCAAGGTGATGTTAAACAGCGCTCTCAGCCAAGCCAGCAGGCAGGTAGATAAGGCAGGAAATGACGCTGGCACCCTCCTGAATCCTTAAGCTCTCAACGTGAACCTGTTATGCAACATTCACTCTGGAACGCTGGTGGGGCTGGTGGACTCGCGCCACATGCACACACACACACTTACACGAATGCATGTGTGCAGAGTTTTCACTTGCTTTTATCAGTCATTTATGGCCACATTTTACTTCGACTTAAACGACACCCTCCATACAAAGTGATTGCAAATAAAGTATTTTCCACAGCATGAAAGTGTCACACACTATAATTCTCTGCTCTTTATTTTTATACCTACATGACAGACTTATAGCCACATAATGCTTATAGTATGTAAATTATGCAAATCCAAATAGCTTAAACTGAAACATGTATATGCTGTACTTGCTACATGTGTCCCTGTCATCGAGAATTAAAATTTTGTTTGTTTTACAGCTCAGACTTTCACCCATTTTCCCACTCCTCACATAATAAATACCAGTGGAACAATCCTTACGCTTCAGATGTTATTATACTGTTTTAGAATTAGGCTTGGATTTGTTTCAATATATACATTAATTAATAATGTGGAGGCCCAGAAGTCAGTTAAAACCTTATTGTTTTCCATCATTTGCACAAACTTGCATAAACCTGACTGCTGTGCTTTTTTTTAATGGTGAGGTCATCTGGGTCATAATTCATGCACAACTCTACAAATGTGTTGGTTTGACCTCAGCATTTAACAACATCCAATATACCAAAAAGACACAAGAGCTTCTGAGAGATATAGCGAATAAATGCTACACACATCCCTTTGGACTGTCCAGTGGAACACGTGATCAAACAGCATATTTTTATCTTTTTATATGGATGTTGCTGAGTTTGCTCCATACCCGCCAATGGAGACGACCACTGAGTAGTTGCCTACTAATCCGGACAGCACTCTACAACTGATTGCAGACCTTTAAATGTACATGGTAATTTTAAAACTGTTATGATACTAAATATTTTACCTCACATAAGTCCTTTACATTTGGAGGTTAAAAACAGCACATGTGTAAAATGTATTGCTACATATTCCAGACTGAAGAGTCATTTACTCAGGTCATTACTGCATTTGTTCTTCCGCAGTTTCCATTTGGTGCCGTCAAATATATATAGTGTATCGATGTAGTCCATACATAAAGTGGCACAGCACTCAACAATTGACTAATTGTTAATCATGAAACAGAAGACAATGGACTCGGTGCATTACCATGTACTGTATTACAATATGTACTCTGGTTTCCTTTCCATAATTCACATTATTGAGCCTTTTCAAATTATCGATGTGCTCAAGGCTGTAAGTTTGTCCGGTTAGTTACAATAAGATGTGCAACTTCAAAGCACTAAAGAAAGAGTAGGCCTATTTATGTTTATGAAGTGTCCATTGTGAATGAGCTTCCGGTTTCCGCAAATCACTTTCACGTTTATGAAAAAGGATTAAGAAACAATTCATTATATATCGTATCATTTTATCCTCAGCCGATCCAACTAGTCCTTTTGTCACTACTGTGCCCATAAGCATTGATATCTTTAATCCGCCGAGCCCTTCAGTCACTGTAATGTATTACCGCACGCCATCCAAGCCTATGAAGGGAGTTGTCACATGTCTCAGCGAGTGCCAGTGAGGGGAGCTTCACGCTTTGAAGCTCCTTCTTTCACTGTGTCTCCATTAAAGAGCAGAGGATGGCTAACGTGTAAACAGCCGTGTCAGGGGAAGATGCTAAAGATCCTAACGGGGAGAGTGCCGCGGAGCACTACCTCTGCTGTGGTCCCCGGAGGACTCCGGGCTCTTCGGACTCTGCGCTATCTGAGCGACTCACAGCTGGAGAAATCGATCTGAAGAGGCCTTCAGCCTGAGCTGCGGTGTGCTAAAGGGATTGGCCACAGGGTTGACACCGGCACGTTTAGCAGTGGTGGGAGGAAGGCGTGTGGATAAAGCCGGTTACATGTGAGGGTTTGTGTGTTGAGTTTAGGGGAAAAAGAAGCAAACGAACACTCCCTCCTAACATTATGAGGAGCAAGCCAAGAAAAAGATGGAAGGGTTTGAATCTAAGTTAAATTTCCCCCGTGGAGTGACATGACAATCTTGAATTTGACATCGGGTACATGTCATAAGTAATGTTTAGATTATAGGAAAGCCTTGTCTTCACTCGCATACTGAGATCCATGCATCTCTTTATCTGTAATGCTGCTGTGCCTGAAGGTGTAGTGGGAGGAGAGGCAGAGGTAGGGGAGCGGAGCTCACAGTGTGGGCGGCTGGCATAGAGGCCTGCTACATTAGCAATAAAGCTCTATGTAATTAGCATGTCTTTGGTTGATAATTAGCGTTGTTGAGAGAGTGGCACTGCGAGCGTTGCACAGCCTCTCTAGCAACAGCATGTTTACAAGAGGCTGGAGGGCTTTTCTCTCTACCTCTCTCTACTGCTATCTTTCTTTTCTTGTATCCAGTTTTTCATTGAATGCACAGAATCTCTAAGGTTGTTTTTCACACTATATTGCATCCGTGGATGGGTCGGTGAAAAACAGAACTAAGGGAATAGATGAAGAGTGAAAAGTGGTTTAAAAAAAAAAAAGGGGGTCCTGATGACTCACTTGAAAACCATCTCATTTGGGATTGACACTTCGACAGATATATGTGAAAGGAAAAGGCCAGCAAAACAAAGCTCACACTCCTCTGAGCACCAGCGTAACAAAAGATGCATTGCTAATCATAGCCACTAAAAGACATCATTTGTACATTCACAATGCATCACAAACGGACACTCATAATATTGGAGTGAATACAGTTGGGCTTTGAAACTGTGGGATATGTTTTTTAATGTTTTTTTGAATGCTCCCATTTAATCCTGTGCCATGTATGATAATGATATATGTACTGGCTGAGACTCCGTCAGTCACTGTATTAAAAAATGCAATATAGATGGTTGTCAGCTCTCACAATAACAAAAGGGAGAGTCCACTTAATTAATGCTAAGTGTTCAAAGAGACATCTAAGCTCATCTAGGCTCTCACAGCCAGATGAAAGGCAAACACAGAGGCAGATCTTCCATCACTGGGTGTCCATGCGGGGTCCGAGTGTGTCGTCCTGGCAGGTCTACAGCACACGCCGAGTCTGGCTCCAGATAAAACAGTCAAAAATGCAGATAGATTTCCTATAGTCACTGTCTGCCAGGCCGGTTTCCTGTACATGTGAACAGCATTAGAGGAGAAACAGTGAGCTGTGTTGGGAAATGACAAGACAATAGATCTATCTCTCCTTTTCTCTCCTGCTTTATTCTTGCTTAAGAACAATCACTTTGAGCTGTTATTGGAGATTTATTATTCCAGTATGGAGGTTGTTAATTGCAAAAGCACATGAAAGAGTCCTTTCTTTCCCCTCCCGATGATTGCAGATCTAGCCCAAAACTAAGCGGCGTTGGCTGGCTTCTGCTGTGATTCAACGGCCCAAAATCCAACAACACACTTGGGCTTTGCCAAATCCCCGTTCCACAATGTGCTTGTTTTCCCCACTGCTGAAACAAAGAATGCAGGTTTGTGAAACAACTAAAGGGTTAGAGAGTGTGCGGCGGTAGGGAGACACAATCCCTTAATACGTGTAAAAACTATGAGGGGAGGAAGTATCCTTGTGCACGCTTCTCCACATAAAGTACATCATACAAGCTATTGTGCTTATGTATGTGCTTGTGGCGTCGCCTGTTTGGCCTGTCTAAATTAGCCCTCACAATGGCAGCACTGTATGGGTGCACGTGTGTGTGTAAATGCACGGTGACAATTGGCTCGAACCCTGCAGAGGTAACGGCATTGTGATGACCTCAGCTAGGACTGCACACGCTGATACCATTGGCTCAAGAATCACATGTAGTTGCACATGTCTCTTAGTACTGAAGTGCCTGCTTGCCTACCTGCCAGAGCAGGCCAGTGGCCAATCCCATTTCCAGCAGATTAACCTAATCTGAAAGTTCAGCTCACCCTGTAATCTTAAACAGCAGCAGCAGGGACCTGACTCCCCACCTACCCTCGACTGATATCTTTACACCCCCCCGTCTTTCCTTCCCTCCCCTCCATCCTTACTGAGGACGGGCCACTGAATGAGCGGAGGACTTGAGAGACAGAGGGATGGATGAGTGTGAGGGAAAGAAGGAGGGAGGGAAAGAGAGATGGAGGGAGGAAGGCTGGTAATTATTTCCAAAGGTCATTCTGTTAATGACTACCTGCTTGGCTAATGAGATTCAGCAAAGCTCCCTCACCATGTTTCACCCCGCGTATGTTTCACCCGCGTGCCGAGATGTGTGAGAAGCACAGGTGTGATTTCAGCCCGGTGACAGTCCACTGGAGGGGGGGAGGGTGTGAGGGAGAGGGGTTGGTGATGGAGGGGTGTAAATGAAGAAACATAAAGGGAAAGTACATTGCACAGGTACCTTGAGGAGGAAGTGTACTCACACAGACTCACTGAGTATCTTCTACAGTGTTGAATTTGGCGATAAAGGACAGATTCCCACATGCACTCAATATTGAAAAAAAAGTATTTTACTGTCATTTCACTCAGAAAATGTTCCTCATTAGGAATTTAAATATCTTTTATCTTTTTTTTAATATAAACTCCTGCACGTCATCAAGACATCCTTCCTCTGAAGTAGCAGCGTGCTCATGTTCTGCCTCGCGCCTGTGAAAATGTTTTCCTGCATGTGTTCTATTCTGTGTGCTTATTTGGTTTCTAAACAGCACGGAGAACATTAGCCTTGAGGAGAATTCTGTGTTGATCAGCTCCCTGAATGACTTCTTCTCATGGCTCTCAAACACTGTATAATTACTTTGACTTGAATGTAATTTATCCTCTTTTACTTTTACACGTGTCAGCATCCAAGAGAAATAAAAGGGGTCATATCCTATCTTCAGCACTTCAGTTGTTCGCAGTAAATCTGTTCGTAGTCATTTCGTGGTTTTAAAATAGGGTACATGTGGTGTTGCATGGGGCGGAGGTAAAGGGGTGGGGCTCTCACAGCATTCACAGTGGCTCAGTGTTTACTAGTGATGAAGTGATCAACAGCATGGCTTGTTTTTTTCCCCGTTGAGCTGAGGATTAAGATCTGAAACTACTTTGACTGACTAAGTAAATTAACCTTATGACATTGGCAAGCTAGTAGTATAGGAGATTGTTAAAACAAAGACTCTCGTGACAGCTTGTGTGTATGCTATCATACATCATCAAAAAAAAAAAGTAAATGAAAGATGCTAGTTAGAAGTTTAACATGTGTAAGTCATACTTGCGTTCTTTCTTTCTTTCTTTCTTTCTTTCTTACAAAACAAGGTGACTCGAGTGCTCTGTATGAACATCATTAATTTGAAATTCAGGTTTTATTTTTGAAACACAAACAGTAAGTTATGACATTTTGAATATTGCTATTGCTCACTAGACCTCAATAACGACTCCCACACCTTGACAAACTAAAGCATGTCACTGCCTGCTCATTATAAACAGGATCTATTCAAACAAATATATATAGCCATTGCAACTTGGGAAAAAAGAAACAGGATTTAACATGATACTTATCAATTTTCTATTTTTCTATTCATAGAGCTTAGGGTTAGTACGGATCATAGATAATATACTACAAGTGTCTACATGAGGGTCTACGTGTTCAGTTAGCACACTTCAATATGGCTTATTGTATTGAAATCACTGCATGAAGTACAAACCCATAAACAACCATCTTTTTTTTCTAATACTCTTTTTTTCCAATAAGTGCTTCAAAAAGTAGTACTTTTCTAAAAATAGCATGTGGTGAAGCTAAATATAGTTGCCCGGCTTGTGGTACTTGCTGGGAAAGGAAAGAAGAATAGAACTGGGATCGCTCGCTCGCGCTCTCTCTCTCTGTCTCTCTCTCTCTCTGTCTCTCCCTCTCTATTTTCCGCCCTTTCATTGCACCCTCCGTGTGTTTCAAACCGGGTGGGAGGGGGGTTGTTTTTGAAAGAGAGGAGTGAGTAAGCAAAGTGTCAGGGTATTCATTCAGCCATCTCTCTCTCTCTCTCTCTCTCTCTCTCTCTCTCTCTCTCTCTCTCTTTCTGGAGACCACATGCATAAGATCATTGGTGTGGGACCCTGCGGTGCCTTTAAATATCAGAGACCTTGAATAAAGAAGTCTTTCATTTAATTCTCGTGTTAAACTCTACCACGTGTCAGCAAGCAGAGTCTTCATATCTGCTTGTTTTGAAAAAAGGGGAACAAAATGTGTTTTTACCCATTTATTACTATTATTAAAATCAAGTACTTTGAGCAGATCTGTGTAGGGTACCAATCTCAAACCCAGGGGACACATGTCTGGGGCGCCAGCCTCAAACATAAAGAGAGCAAGCTTCCCAAATTCCTATTTTATAGACTATATGCCTTTTCCCACTTTTAAAGAGACGTTAAAAACAAGATGGCAGATAATATATAAGATTTACAAGCTCAGCATTTTATTCCACATCAGATGCCCGCTGACCAGAAAAGCAGAACCACAGACAAGAAATTATACCACTTGGATCTCTGTCAGAGGTGTTTTTTAAGGTCAATACTAAAGCGGAAGTCTGAGGTGCTCACTCAACAACAAAAGGAGGTTTTAAAAATAGACTGTTTGAAATGTGCCAATATGTGGTCCCTGTGGTGAGGAGCAGTGAGAAAGGCAGGCCACTTCTGAAGCCATGCTGCCAAAAGGCAAGGCTTTTCCACTACACAACCCAAAACAATTCATGCCAGCCATTAAGATGAAATGATGCCTTGTTCTTTGAAACTATTTGTGGAAAATTCGGAATAATGAAGATCTATTTTTATAGATGGCATTCCCTGCTCCGCCTTGCGCTCCCCCTGTGGCCCCACCCCGCTGCTGCGATGACTTCTGCTTTGGGCAGGGTGTGGAAACTCAAGGTCACAGTATAGAGGTCAGCCGGCTGGTCATTGTTACTCAAGGCCTCCCTCAGGCTGCCTTTTCCTGCTGTGGCACCACGCGATAAGAGACAGAGAGACAAAAGACGCTAAGTGACGATTAGGGGTGGTGGTGGAAACAAGGAGACTGATCACAGGGGGCTGGAGTGGGGTATGAAGTTTTACCTACTTTTAGATTAGATTTAGATGAACCCATTTTTAACCCATTTTTGCTTCAAGAAAACTGGCGTCATCTGCCTGATAATCCCTGAAAAAAAAAAAACTTGTCAACTTTGCAAATAAAAATGATCGATAGCACTGTGCAGACATAAACGGGTCATATGCCACAGCAGTGTAGGAGGCATGTAAAGCTAAGCTCTGTGTGGAAAATATACACAATTCAACCTCAGCGAATTGATTTTTATGTTGCATCAGAAACCCTTATGGAGATGTTCTCCTTTTTTTCCCATTTAAATAAAGACGTATTATACAACTGGAGTGTAGATGGGATGAAAGATGGGTAGGTTAAGGGTGTAGACATAAGTGCCCTCTTTATCCAGTTTCACTGAGCTGGCATTGTGTCTCATAATGTCTATCTGGCTAATTATACAGTGTAGTGACAAGTCTGAATGACCACTTTGTTCCCGGGGCCGGGATGCTGCTGTAGCAAACAGTGTTGGATTCTGACATGTGCTTAGTGTGTGTCTCTTCCATATGGGAAACACAGCACCATCTGGTATTCTGCTGTGTACTGGCTTGCTAAGATTGCGTGTCTGTGAGTGGGCTCTCGTCTGCAGTGGGCCCTTCTTAATAGTGAATTTAGCACATGCGCCATCACAATGGCACAGTTTGGAGAAAAGTGGAGGAACCTTGTTGCGCACAGTACCCTTTCTCAGTCTCACTTTTTTGTCTCGCTCACTTACTCTAACACTTTTTTTCTCTATTTTCTGCTGTACTAGTCACTATCTTCTTTTTTTTTTATTATTTAGTTCATATAATAGAGCCTAAAAATCTACAAATCACAGTTACTGCTGAAAACACCACTATGTTGCCCAGAAATTATGGATCCCGGGCTCGAGGCTTTGATTCCTGATTATAGTGCAGCAGGACACCAGAGGTTAGGAGGATTCAAAGCCACAAAATCACTGACAAGTCATTGATGCTATAGTTGCTTCAATCAAAGCATTGCGATGCGCAGATGATGACTACAAAAAATAAATAAATTTAAAAAATCAAAACAGGCTGGGACACACTTTGATTAGGGGTTCCATTTCACACAGTGGTAACCTACAAACTCAACCATCTCCCGCTCGAATCATTCACTCACATACAACACACCGTGTAGCCATCATCCATGGGCATGCCCCTCGACATGGTCCTGGCATGTTCAAACCACGCTTCATGAAACTGTGGCCCTCTTGCCTTTGGTCTGCCATCTGCTTCCAATAAACTAAGCCAGCCTGATCCCTCTGATGTTCCCTCCACTCAGAGAAAGAAAGAGTGAGGGAGAGAGACAGAAATGAGAGCAAGCGAGAATGAGCCAGACAGGTCAAAAAAGAAGGAGAAATAAGGGGAATAAGAGCACATTTCAAACATACTATTACCCATCCTGACTGCCAGTGAAGCCACCCTGATAGTGCTTATTGTGCGGTGATGATGGGAGGTGTTATCCACTTGCCGTCTACTTTGTGACCAGCTCCTTATTATTTAATAGAAAAGGGACAATGCTTCTCCTCCTCGCCTCACCTCTACTGACACTAAGCCACAGCGTTTTCAATCTGCCTGTTCCGACAATATTAGATTGTCAATATGTAAAACCAAACATAGGCTCCTTTTGGTTTTTCTTAACTTTCATCCCCTAAATGATTGTGATCCAAATCTTAGATTTGTAAGTTCATATAAAGATCACACAAAGATAATGTGCTACATAATTTTTACATTAACCTTTGCTGCATTGCATTCCAATTTTTGTGCACTGTATTAATAAAAAGGTGATGTAATTACTGAGGTCCACAGCTTTGGATGACATTTTCATAGAGATTATTTAGTAGCCTACTTAAATGTCATTGTGATTCACTTTTGAGTCCTAAACTAGCTACTGAAAAGTTCGCACTGCCTTCTGTAGATACACTCTGTGCTATACCCAGCCTACACAAATTTTCATGTGAGGTGCTTTGGAGCTTTGAAATTCAGATCTGTGCTGCTATGTCTTCAATGACCACGTCTCCAGACAAAGGAGTAAAATTCAGTTTCCATTTATGTTTAGCACAATAATAATGATTTACCATATGGTACCACTATTGATGCTCATATATTGTGTGTGTCAGTCAGGACTAATTTTCCACTTACTACTTAGACTAAGATGTGCTGTAAAACCATAAACGGGTCCATTTGTACCGCCAGTACTATATTGTCCGCTGCCTTGGTTCTGCTTACAAAGACCAGACAGTGTTGACAAAGATATAAAAGCACCATTATAATCTGAGTGTTTTTGTTGCACTGATGTTGTCAGTCACCGAGTTGAAGACATTGAGAAACATTCACTGGCCTGGCTGTCGCCAATAGCCATAAACACAATATTGAATGTGTCATACCCTTCAGCCACTGCCAAGATAACTGCAGAGGGAAGTGGTCAGCAATGCAGCTTTTTCCAAAACACAACCCATCAACTATCAGAAATAAAGATGTCTCCGTACAGCCAACAGTGTTTTGACTCAGTTTCTGGGAGTTGCTGCAGAAAACGAGGCGAATAGGACTGAGGTAGTGAGACAAAAACAGACTGAGCGGCAGACTGAGACAGAAACGTAAGGGCAAAACTACGGAGAGAGGGTGAGCCGGGTGGCAGGATGCCGAGCAGACGGGTCCTGGTATGGCGGGAGCTCTGGGCAGGCGTCAGCTGTCCCTAGCAGACCCCCCGGGGCCACCCAGAATTCACACCCAAATGCCCTCCACTGTTTTTCTCAAGAGCTACATGAAGTTTTCACCAACACCCCAAACTATGAAAAGAATAAAAGGCTGGATTCACGCCTGCTGTGAAAACATGGGACAATGTGACTCACTGTTCTTCGGAATTAATGCTGGTCTCTGATTATTTCAAGCACAGGTTACTTTACCAAAGTTTCCTTTATTTCTGTAGTTCCTCTTAGAGCGGCCCAGTCTAGGACAGCTTAGCTGAGGGTGCAGCACTTACGGGCACCAATGAGACGGGTGTCTCAAGTATGTAGGACACCTTGTCTATGCTGTGCCTGCTTCACTCAGGCCCTGCGAGTCGAGTCATAAGGGAGCATCATGAAGAAGGAGTTTAATTAGGAGCAAGCCTCCAAAGGGGACACAGAGACACAGAGCCAAGCAAGAAGATACAGCTTTTTTGCTTTCTTTCTTTTTTTCTTTTTTTTCCACTTCTTTCTTCCTCGTCATACTTTCCTCTTTCTTCTCCCTGTAGTGTGTCTCTACAGCAGCCCGACTCTCTGTCAGTTTGTGCCTTTGGAGGTTGTCATTTCTGTCTCCCAACCTTTCTTTCCATCTTCCCCTCTTTTAAAATGGTGTTTCACTCCATGCTCTGGTCTTTTAGTTTTTTCTATTGTTCAGGTTAGTTAGTGGGTTTATTAAAGACACACAAATGTGTCCATAGAGAAGAAGTACAATACAGAAAGTATGAAGATGCTAAGTATTTGTATGTACAAAAAAATACTGCCTCAATACATCGGAAATACATTTTAAAAAGTACTTAAGTTATATATAAAAAAAGCAAAATATATCACTTGTATACAAGAAGGACTATCAATGTTCTGAATAAAAATTGTACAGGAATAGAAATTAATTAATTTTAAATTGCAGAACTTTATTTTTTATTAAGATTATAATGGAGTGGTAAAAGAATAGCGAAAGCTACTCACATTGATAAACTAAAATTGGAATTATAAAGCACAACAAATGCTTCATAATTAAAATTTTAGATTATCAACATTTGATAAAAATCGATTTATTATTTACAGGATAGTTCAGCCAATAGTATTGTGCATCTTTTTTCTTTAATTCCCATTTTCCAGAGAGCCCTGTTTTCAAGTTAGGTTTCCATACATAATATACTTCTGTATCTCCTGATGTAACATCAGAATACGGGCTGTAATTCAAATGATCAGTATTCCTCCAGTTATATTGAAGTGTATGTCCTGGATGTGCTTTTAAAATGATGAGAAATTGATTTGGTCGTTAGAGAAAGCTGAGAAATACATACATTTAAAGGGCAGATCAAGAAATGAGCTATTAAACGAAGATAAAATACATAAGATGGAAGTCGAGCAGTGGATTGTTGAAGTGGAAAGCGCACGACAGAGAAGCCCATTTAGGGCTATATGTGTGCTCCAACGGATCTGATTGGATGTTGGGTCCTGTGTCAGCTCTTGGCAACAGGTGTGATGTCTTTAAACAGGTGGGCATAGCAGGGATAAGTGGCATAGCATCCTTGTGCTGCACTCTAAATATGCTGAGCCCTGCTGGAAAGCTAAGCCTGTGCCACATGCTTCATAGTCATATAACACTCTTGCCCTGGCTGCCTTGCACCCCATCAATGCCCAAAGCAACTATTGCCCAACCCCCTGACAGACCACCAGCTCAGTTACCCCATATGGGTGTCACCTTTAGCCCAGCCCTCATGCTCTTCTACCAGTAATGCTCCACTGCTGTTCTTCCTAGAATGGAAGTGAATCTCTCATGCACTTTGTGCTGGTGGCAGTAGGTGGAAATCTCTGCAAGTAGGAAGAAAAGTTGTTGTGTTTCTTTTTTTTCTTCTTCTTCTTCCCCTGCCTGCATTCTCATGTGAAAAGAGAAAGGCCAGCGGTTCAGCTCTTGTCAGTTCGATATGATGCATCGCCAAGGCCAGAATGAAACTACACAAAAGAAATAGCAAAAGTTTTACATCTCACGCCTTTGCCAAAAAAGACAACATGCCTAAACCTCTGCAACCCCTTTGTTCTTTTGACTCATCCTCCTCAGATAGAGCAAGAGTGCCTGAATCACTGTAGGTCTGTTGCAAGTCAGATCCCCTGCATCGCCTTGGTTGATTTGTTTGGTGTGATTTCCTGAAGACTGTCAAAGATATGAGAGATGCTTTCAAATTCAGAATTCCAGATTTCCACTCTAGGGGCCAAGTGAGGATTCAGAGAGAGAAAAGGAGAGCCAGCAAATGTTGACACACTTACAGTAGCTACTTCGCCACGAGACGCCTCAGGAATCAAACAGTTATCACACGCACAAAAGAAGCCCTGTAAGTTCACTAAAACCACACTCAAAACAGGCCTTTGTTGTGC
Source organism: Parablennius parvicornis (assembly GCA_900302745.1). NCBI lineage: Eukaryota > Metazoa > Chordata > Actinopteri > Blenniiformes > Blenniidae > Parablennius > Parablennius parvicornis. Next base: position 17,890 of record OMNM01000539.1, read on the forward strand.
TGACATGAGAGATGACTGGATTTTTATTTGTTTTCTAAGCAGGCAGATCGCTCCCTGTCATTTCTGCTGCTGGATGTGATTGAGTAGCTAGCACTCATATCTCCTGTGTGAGTGAGTACTGACAGAGACAAACAAATGAGAGGAAGAAGTTCACTGAGATTAACTTATCTTAGCATCTATCTCCCTTCTTTCTCCTGCTCAGTCTCTCTTTCTTTTTTCTTGACTCTAACACCTACTCTCACACACCCACACATGCACACACAAACATACTCATTCCCCTCTTCCCCCTCCCACACACACACACATGCACGCGCTTGCACAAGCGGACACACACACGCACACACACACAGACAGACACGCATACCGGCATACATGCACGCACCCACTCTTGATCAGCATCAAATACAGGGTGTGCTAAAGTAAATTTAATTACGTCTGTCTGATATGGAGCTTCAGATGAAAGTAGGAGAGCGCAGTGTGAAGCGACGACTGCACAGACAGGAGCAGGCCCGTGATATTCCTCCTGTAGACTAATCTCCCTTTATTAAAGCCAGGAGGAGAGAGGGAAGGAGGAGGGGGGTGGGGGTGGCGAGGAGGAGGAGGAGGGGGTGTCTTTGATGAGATCTCTAACTGTCAGCTACTGTACTTTTCTTCTCTCCCGCTCTGTCTTTGTCTCTCACTTTACGAGGCAAATGAACACCACACCTATCGTCGCATGCCTGCTTGCTCAAGCAAACATACCCTCGTGCTATCACACACCGTAATGTGCTCTGAAACTTATCCCTGTTGTTAAGGTTGTCAACAATAACTAAAAAAGGGACAGAGGCAGTTCTGCCTCTCTCTTTCTCCCCCCCCCCCTCAG
>OMNM01000541.1:7602-20673 GCA_900302745.1 Parablennius parvicornis
GAGGACCTGGACCTTTATCTTTCACTAATTAAACATTTCTATCTTCCTATTTTGTTCAACATCAGAAAAACTCTGAACTCACATTTATACTCAAATTATACAAACACTGTGCTTATATACATGCTACAGTTATACTTGCTGTGTGTGTGTGTGTGTGTGTGCGTGTGTGTTTTTGCAAATACCACTGAGTGAGTTGGGTTATTTTTGCCATTACCTTGAAATTTAAAACTATACTAATGACATACTGGGTGAAAATATATAGAATTACATCAAAGTAATATCAAGTAATGTCAGATTATGTAAACTATAATTATTATCATCAATGAATGGTTTTTTCATTTCAGAAAAGTTTCATGTTTACTCTGCAATGTTTTTGAAAAACGTGTTGGTTGCACACAGAAACAACAGAATTTGGGGAAATTATGTACTTTGTGTTCCAGGCCACTAGTGGGCACTGTTGGTTGTTTTTGTAATGCAACCACAAACATTTTCAGGCAGAGAATGAAATGTTTGAGGGACTGGGAGTCATGACGTTGTTGTTATTGTCTATCTACTGAGCATGTGCAGGAGAACTCTTCGCTACAGTCATGGTGTTGCATGTGCACTAGCAGAAAGGTTGGCTAGGCAGAGTTTTTGAATATTTTAAAGTTGCATTTTCAGTGGCTCTGTCTGTCGCATTAGAGGCTGTTGGAACACAAGTGAGCCTCTTACCTGCTGTAACCAGACAGCACGAGTCATGAGAGATTGTGTTTCGGATTCGCATTCTCCTTTCACTGCATACAGCTTTCTGTTGAGCTTGTAAATCAATTAAATGTGTGTGTGACAGGCGTCCTCCTTCAAACAGCAGCCCGAACGGATGTTGCTCTGCTCCCCTTTCGTTCCTGCACATAAAGAAGCGAGTAGTATAACAGCCACAGCCCCCCATTGTCTGCTGTGCTGGCATTTCTCTATTGTCCACGTGGAATTCCTCCATTTGAGAGGAGAATTGTGTGTCGACATATCCCCGCTTCCCATCTTCCCCGAGGCGCTTTTCTCAATGCAAAGCTGGCTTTAGCCCCTGCTGACCTGTGTAGTTCTGCAGGAAGATGTTGTTAGCCCAAGGAGAAACAAACACAGAAATAGTCCTCCTTTCTCTGGCTGCCTTTAATAGTAATGTGCGCCCTGTGGGTGTGCATCGTTTTCTCCCAAGCACCTACACGATATCTCATCAGGCCAGGAACAGTCGATTCACTGAATCTATAGAGAGCTGGAAATCCCTTAACCCTGTTAATCCTGAACATAAAAAAATGAAAACACCTTTTTTTTTTTTTTTTTTTAAATCTGTGTTGTATGAATACTGTTTTTAAGTTTGTGTGTTGGAAATCATCATCCAAGAGTATGTCAAGATGAAATACTATTCGTTCACTTTACTCATTACTCTCTGCGTTTCAGGCCCTGCTAGCAACCGCAGGTATAACAAAGACAAACGACTAAACATTATCGGTGTGAGATGTCGCCGTACAGTTCGGAGAATCACCCGGCTCACTCGTCCTCACTCGCCAGTATGGCTTGATCACCATCTGTTCATTGTGTGTGTGTGTGTGTGTGCAGAAGGTACAGGTTTGTTTTGCTTTTTTTCCTTCTTTTTTAAAGGTATAAGAGTGCAGAGCGACCGGTGGCCTCATCAGGGAGGACAGCTACTTGCTTGACTTTGGGCAAGGGCGCGGTGAAGCGCACCGGCGCCACATGGGACGTCTGGATTTTCACACTTCTCCACACCCATGTGTAATCGACAGCGACAGGCAGTGAGTGACGGCTTCAACTCGGAGTCTGAATACTCAGGTGGACAATGATTCCTCAATCATCCCTGTGACTGGAACGGATCGCCGTCCTCCACGCGTGGCACTAACACTTTAGTCACACAAGTTGGAGCGCCGTCGCTTCTTGCGGGGGGCCGCGTCGGTTAAAAAGCCACGTTCACTCTGTTTGTTTATCTAGAGATGGCAGGTTATTTAGAAGACGGGTGACAGCTGCATTGTGATGATAAGACTTTTGTGAAATCGGGGTCCAAGCCCAATCGCCCCCAATAAAAATCCATCTTTCCTCACATGGCAAATGTAAAGAAACAGTTACTGATGGAAGGTAGGAGAGATAAATTCAATCTGAACAAATTTAGACTTTTTTTTTTTTTTTTTATATATTATCTCCTGCAACTCCGCAAAAATAATACTGTTTAAGACTTTATTCATCCCAGTAGAATGAGATAAATAGTCTACTGTCAGGTTTTTAATATAGTTTTCTTCTATTATTTCAAATCTATCGTCTTTCACTTCTGTAACCACTTCATGTTCCTATCAGAGTCTTTTTGATTCATAAGCTCCGCACCAAGCTTTAATAAAATAACACTATTTATAGCATCAAATAAATGTTTTTTTTTGATGCGCCAAGCTGGCAACGGTGCCGGTTTTCATGCTTTAATTAGGTTTCCACATTGACTCTGTGTTCTTCCAAACACTTTCTTAAATATCATTCTATGTTCCTATATATGCAGTGTTTAAGCCAGATGTGCTAAACTCATATTAGTTCGGGACGTTGCCAAATTGGAATCCTGAGTGGGTTGGACCGCTGAAAGGAAAACTTAATAACGTTTAAACTGTGACTACTCCAAATGGTTTCCTTTATTTGACGCAAAAACCTCAAGAATAAGTGCACATTTTATCCAATATCTAAAACATAAAAACAACTGAAATTTAAAGAATATGTAAAATCTCAATACTATAGACATTCTGTACAGCATTCAATCAGGATTAATAGTTGGGCGAGGAGGAAAACAGGAACCGGATTAGAAACCAGAATGTTTAAATACTGTTTAGATACATACTTATCACCTCTGACTCTCAGAAGAACAAAATAAGAACGATAGTTACTTTTATTAAAACAATGCATTAGATATTCATCCATCTATAGAGCACGACTCAGTGGAGGAGCAGCTGCGAGGCAGCGTATACCTTGGATATGTCACCGTCACAGGCCAAGCAGAGATGACAGTCTCACACACTCACGGATAATTGAGAGTCATCAATTAACCTCAAGTACATATTTGTGAATGAGTTCTGTGCCACTACACCTCTGCACTGCATCTGAGGTTGATGCTTTCTTTGTAATTTTTTCTTTTTGTGTCAGGTCATGATCTTGTCCGATCTGGACCCTGTGGCGGGCTGTTATTGGCCCACAGACCATATGTTTGACACCCCTGCGTCATATTGATAGGTTACCCTCACTCCCCATCACCCCAATCTGAATCAAGCGAGTAAAGAAGATGGATAATTGTACTGCTGAGGAAGGACGAGTTCTCATGCTTGCAGATGTGTGAAGCTTATCCAGACTGACTGCACAACAGTAAGTGAGAGACTATATTGTCAGAATTTGCCCGCAAAAAAAAATGATGTGTTTAAAGATATTTCCTCCCCAAAATATTCTGTAAGTCTGCAGGATATGTAATAAATTAAAGGCAAACAGGGTGAGAGAATAAACAGGTCCAGACAGAAGTACGAGAAACGCATCATTTCAGAGGCATTAGGCAAGGCGGGATTCAATTTCATCTTGCCTGGTAGAGCGTGTCCTTCTCGTCTGTCACTTCCACTATTTACCCGCACTCTGAGCCTAAGGATGCCATCTTCACATTCCCCATCTCCGCTTTTTCCTGTTCCTATCACATCCTGGGCATGGATGGTGCAATGGCTGCATCAGTATAGTTGATATTAATGATTGTCCTTTTTTGATGGACGGAGACGGTTGTTCTCTGCTGCATGAGTGAGTCGAGTGGAGCAGTCGATTTCGAAAAGGAAGCTTCTTATGAGAATAAATGAAAGAATGAAGGAAAAAAAAAAAAAAAGCTCCGTGACAGTTATTGAGGCCAAATTCCTGGTTGAAATAATGCCAGCAGCTCGACCTGTCGAGAGAAGACAATTTGCCCAAAGAGGCTGGAATGAAGTCGTAACCAACGTGAGAAAATGAGAGAGAAAGAGCCAGCATGAGAGGGAAACCAAATAAGGAGGAAAGTAAGAAATATTTTTGAGGAAAAAGCGATGGAAGAACTAAACAAATCAAATGAGAAGGATGGGACCAAGAGAAGATGAACGAAAAGAAGAATGAAGAAAGTAAGAAGCCATGAAGGATTAAAGAAAGATGGATAAAAAGAAAAAAAACAAACAGAAGTAAGTTAATGAAAGGATCCAAGAAGCAAGGGTAAAAGAAAGAACAAATCATGAAAGGGAAAAAAGAGAAGACAGGAAACAAATGGTAAACTCATCCATTGGGAGTCGTTTGGGGTTTAATGTTTTGCTCAAAGACTCTTCAATATATAGAGAGATGAGGAATCAAACCTGCAACGACAGAGAGAAGCTGCTCTGCCATCTGAAGCACAGACACCACTACAAGGAAGATCGAATCAACAGGGAAAGAAATATGGACGGAAGGAACCATGAATTAAATTATAGAAGGGGAAAAACTAAGAAAACAAAGAGACTGAGATGACGGGAGAAAGGCACCAAAAAAAGAGGTGTGGAATAAAAGAACAAAAAAAAAAGGAAGAAAAGAAGGAGGCAAGTAAGAAAGAATGAAGGAAAGAACAAAAGAAGCAACGAAAGACAAGAAAAGTGAAAGTAAAGGAAAATACCTAAGAAATGTGATGTAAGATAGACAGAAGCAATGAAACAAAAGCTTAAAACAATAAAACATCCACAGTTGGAACATAGATCCACAGTGATGGTTAATAACTGATGCTGGAGAAATAAAAAAATTAAAGCGAGGTGGAAACTCAGCATCACTTTTCAAAAACTTAAGTATCAATTGTTAACTGTCTCACAGCTTAATAATTTAGATGATGTTTCATTTATGAGAAATAAACAAAGAAATGCCCCCAAAAAATGAATTGGTCTAATTTGAGTTCAACTGTGGCCTATTGATTTTTTTTATTTTTATTTTTTTGCCCATCCTTTAGGATGAATCTTACCAAAAGCTTGGTGAAGCCTCGGCAAACAAATTCAACAGAGAAGATAAATCTGTTGTTTAGAAAAAAATCAGAAACAACCCTTCAAAGTATAACTGGTCACTTTCCTTGAAAGAGGATGTTTAATAAAGCAATGTTTACATTGAAAATCTTAAAGTCATAAAATATATTGTCACAAAACAGTTCCTCTCAAAAAATAATACAATGTCAATTTTAAAGAAAACGCCTGGTGCAGAATACAGTGAAATGTCCCAAAAATGCCTCCTTTAGCTGCTTTTACAAACTCACCTTGACGGCATGCCTTTGGGGCTAATGCTAATTGGCTCGAAATTAGGTAAAACCAAATAATTACTACTGTAAATTACTTCAATCTCAACATATCTGCAGTTTTAAAGAAACACTCTTGTGCGAAATACAAGGAAATGTCAAAAAAAGGTAAAAAAAAAATTCTCCTATAACTGTTGCATTATGGATGTTTATATAAACTCACCCTGACAGCATTGCTCTGAGGCTAGTTTTCTAGCATTGGGGTATCTATCTTTCATGGCAGCATCACTGATATCTCAGCTTGGGTCTTAGTGTTGTATTGTGTCTGCTACTCTTCAATAGTCGGAAAAATATATATATATACACTGTATATCTGTTTTCTTTGAAATTGAAAAAAAAAACTGGTGTATACTCAAATATTGTTGCGATGAGTTGCGTTTCTTCAAATTACCAGTCATTCAGTAAAATCATGATCATTGAATGAAATTTGTTTCCACGCTGATAATCATGATGTCATCAATCATTGTTCATTGAATCATTAAGTGTCAGGAGACAATATGAGAGAGCAATGTGACAGTGTTTACATGGTCGTTACTGCGATAAACCGACAGAGGACGATTATATGGATCTCCGCAGGTTTCAATAAAGATCTTTACATGATGTTTCCACTTGTTCTTCAGCTCTTTTATTCCCTTCTTACTGGTTTGATTATTGGGTGAATAACTGAATGAGACAGAACTCCTGCCAGAAGGACATTGAAGCTTCAAAACAACCTGCCTGGGAAAATTTGACTATCTGAGCCATAATTATTTTTTTTTTCCCCTGAAAACAGTTTCAAATGAATGTTTTTTTTTTTTTTTTTTTTTTTTTTTTTTCCTAATTTTATCGAGGTTGCCTTTTTTTTCCCCGCTCACTTCATCTTCAGTTATAATTACTGGTAATTTAATTTTGTACCTTGTGTATTTAAATACTCATTACTGTAATTGATTTGCTTCCCAGTCTATGAGCACTTGCAATTTTCATTTGAAAAGAGCCCCATAAATAACATTCATTTTAATGACTATTATCCCTTTTAATATAGATACAGTGTAATTTCCTGCCGCAGTAGGTGGCTGCTTTTCCTGCAAAGCAGAGTTAACATTCTGTACATGGTGCCTGATTCCCACCAAGCAGCACGCGCACAAACTTTGTGAACATAGCGAAGCTTTTCGCAGCTAAACAGATGTTTTTCCTCTGCAGATGGGAATAAAAAAAAGACAGAGTGTGGAAACCAGTCACTCATTCAACAGTGCAGACTCGCTACATATCAGATACTGTGCATCTGTAGGGAGCTTAAATGCATTTGTCTCCATACTTCCATTACTAATGCACAATAGAGCGTGGCGAAATAACCACCACAACTATCTAACATACTCAGTATTATTTTGAGTGTCTTATTGGAAATGCTCTTAAACATTGACTTAATGACAAAATTTGAAGATTTGTCCCAAAACTGTCCCTTTTTCTTCATCTGTCTTGTTTTTCTTCATTCTCAATGCTTGATAAGATAGCAGCGTTCGTTGTAGAGATTGTTTGGCGGGCGCCACCATTAGGTGCATTTGAATGCTCACTCTTTATTCCAATGCTGCTACATAACGGTGAACACCCTCCATATTCCCCTTCATGGGGTTTTGTCATATCCTGGCTGTCCTGCTGCGACACACCTCGGTGCATTAAGGAGCTTGTTAGCGCGCGGTCCGCAGAGCTAAACGACACACCCATCAGCAGGGACGCACCTAAAGCATGTAGGACAGTGACCAGGAGCACAATCTGAATACTATCTGATGAACGAGTGATTTTGCACGTTGCTTGTTTAAAAGACAACATTTTCAAGCGGTAACCGGAAACTTTTGCTGCATTTTGGGTGTCTGTTTTACACAACAGCAGGTGCTCCGAGCTACAGGAAACACAACTTTTTGAAAATGCTCCGACTCCTTTCCTGCTGCACATGCACACCACGACCGTAGTTATTCTGCACAAGAGCAAGCAGATAGACAATAACAAACAATAATGGCGGTGTCAAGAGTGCCCTGACTCCCAGTCCTTATTATAAACTTTTATAGATGACAGTCACCAGAATAACAATCCAACTTTATCATCCGTTCAAAAGAATGTCTTTGTACTCCCATTGTTAATGTTTATGTGGCTTCATTAGAAAACTAAGCAACAACAATAGTGGTCCAACTTGTTAACTCTACTATTTTCAGCATTTAATTTTCCTGTAAACAGACATCATTTTCACAACATTGCAGTGTAAATGCCAAACTATTCTGAAACGGAAATCCAAAAATGATGCATGAGGCCTAAGACTTTGTGAAACAAGATCTGAGAACAATGTGATTCCTGTTTTTCCTATAAAGGGAGTGTTATGGAGTAAAAGGAGGAATGTTCCAGAATTGATTGACATAATCAGTAGCTAATTGGTTGTTGTGTTACACACTCGTAAAAACAATTTGTAGAGGTAATGTCATTTGATCATCTCCCACATTTCCATTGATTCAGATTGAAGAGATTGAAACCCTTTTTAATCATGTTATCCAAACATCTATTAGAATGAACCATTAAACAAAGAGAAACTCAGTATGCTCATGAATAATCAAAAGTATTTCTGATATGTAAATTAAATAACTTCCAGATTGTACCATTTACATAAACACTTGAAATGAAGAGGACAGATTCACAGATCAATCCCATGACATCAAATCTTCACAACACATCCAGCTTTACTTTAGAACAAAAAGGTGAAATAAGTTAAAGATAGATTTTATAACACATAAGTATCTAACAAGATTACTGCCTTTTTTCAATTTATCTATTAGTGCAGTGAGACAGAAAAAATACCCAGTGTTTTCTAAAAAATAAGACATAATAAATTATTTCTAAGATTTTGTAATTACGTTTCTGTTCATATTGATGACGACAATGTAATTAAGCAGCTAAAACATCATTTTGAAAACTGTAATTCACCTGCTTGCTAATACATCACCATGACAAAGGAGAACTAAATGCTAACACAAAATGACTCTTACATTAGAAAGTAATGTAACATTTTCATACATTTTGTATCAAACTCTGCCAATTTCAGTCTCCGGAGCGCTGCCTTCCTTTCGCCTGCATTTATAAAATATCACACCGGGGTGTTTTACTGTCAGGAACTACAAGAAGGATCTGAGATGAGATCATCTGGGCTTTTAACTGTCATCTCAGCACTCCCGCTGTAGAAACTGCAGTTTGCTCACGGGATCTGTCCGTGCTGCTGGATCGCTCTCCTTATGCCAATCTTGTCAACCATAAAAACCCACTGATTGACACTTTCTCCTTATCTCACCTGAACTTTTGCTCATGATGTGGTTAAGGTGGCTCTTAACTTTAATGTGTTTTACTTTAACAGCGTTTGACCTCAGATGTCTTTGCTCTTGAAGGGAGACGAGGAGGCTGTGCATCTGCATAGCCTTTCAGGGTTCAATGCATGAATGGCATTAAGAGAAAGTAATCATTAGTGCTTTTTATGGGGGCAGGTGCTGCAAAGTTAAAGCCTGAATATAAAGAATGGGACTAGAAGTGGCAGAACAAGGACACCCCTGACTTATATATGAGTCCTGAGCTCTCAAATGCTGCGATTTTCTTGTAAATATGCTGGTGAATGGTGCAGATCCCGAGTAGCATCGGGCTTTTTGTTTCTTCCTAACAGGCTGCGAAAGCAGAGAAATCATGTTACTGCTCTCCCACAGTTAAAGACCTGGGGTCAGTCCTCCTTTCTGCAGAAAGCTCCTGCAAAAAAAAAAAAGAAAAAAAAGAATGATTGTGCTTTTGGCTCCAAATTCAGTGAACACGCAACTATTATGGAGCATTTCTGCTGTGCCGGTGAGTATTAGCTGTAATAAAATATGAAGCAACACAGATATTTCACCCTCTCGAGAAAGATGCAATGTTGTTCTTATGGTTCAAGTTAAAAACCTCCTTCATTCGGCTTTAAATGGAGAAGTGCAGAAATATAGCAGGAATGAAAAGAAACATTTTGTGCAAAAGAAATAATTACATTTTTTTAATTCACGCACATTAGAGACACTCGTACCGACACAAGTTCATGATGTTCATACGCCATGAAGGACGTGTTTTTATGAAGCAGTAATTTGTGATTTCAAACATCGGTTGTAATAAATAGTACATCCTTTACTTATTCTAGAAAATCACTGAGTTTCTACCTTCTTGCCATTACAGTTTGTTCATATTTACTGGCTAAAGGTGTTTCATTAGGTGGAAAAAAACATTTGCACAACTTATTTGGCATGTTTCTCTATTGCAATGTCAAATTACGGTTCTTCCTTCCCCATTGTAGAAAAACAACAGTATTTGTCATTGATTGTACATCAGGTGGGAGCAATACTTTACCAACGTTTAAACTAAGGTCTCGTTTACATGACAATGTTTCAAGTGAAAAAGTTTTGTTTATGTTTCCGAAAAGTTTTGCATTTGCCAGGCAATGACATAAACACTGATAACATGTAGCGATCATGCCAGGCCACAAGTTGGCACTGTTGGTTGTTTGTGTAATGAAACCACACGCACGCATGCTCTGAGAACAATATGCTATAAACATTAACAATGATGAGTGCACAGACATTCGTATGGAGAGACGATGAAGTTGTATTGTTTTATTACCATGACTGTCAACTACAAAACTTCCAAGTCCCAGGAGAGTATGGACTGAGAGTCATGACTCTCAGGAGGCCGCCATTGTTGTTATTGTCCATCTCCTAGTGCATGTGCAGAAGAACTACGGCTGTGGTGCACACGTGTGGCATTTGCTTGTCAACATTTTAGAAAAGTTCCACCTTGGGGACTGTTTTTGCAAAGTTGTTTGTTCAGTGGCTCCATCTTGTGACGGCCACCAGAAGCTTCATTAACCACTGTCTTTATTTTTTTTTAAACCAATAGATGGCGCTGTCCGTTCAACAAATGTTTGAAAGCACACTTCATGGGCTTTCTTTCTCTATTTTCAAACCAAGAGTGCCACCTGTTGGAGTCAGAAAATAAAGAAAGTGGTTCTTGAAGCTTCATGAAGCTTCATTTGACCATCACTCGCTCCAATCACTGTTGTTGTGTAAACGGGCCCCCACAACGCAACCGAAGTACAGTATAGGCCATAAATATATTACAGACAGCAAAATGTACTTTTCCTAAGTTTACACTCTATATATCCATACTTCAGCAACTATATGGAAATGATATACTCTTGTAGGTGTGTGCTAGTAGAAGTAAAAACTCAACATTTGACCTGCAGCAGCTTCGGAGAAGAGGATGGAGGGAATGCACCAGTGCCTGGAGAGCTACAGAGGCAGCAAATGTGGATGATGAAGTGGAAGCAGAACTAGTTTGAGCTAATTTGCAGAGAGAACAAAAGTCTCAAAGTGCCAAAGTTTTTCAACTGGCTGATAATATTGCCTTTGAAAGTTTGCACTCCAAAAAAAAAGAAAAAAAAAAACTCCTCTCGCAGCAACCATTATTCCACAAAAAGGATTGAACGGGGGCAATAAAAGGGGCAAATTTACTCAATGTAGTATACATCCTCGGCAGGATAAACTCCACCACACAAACTCACAAATGTATTGTAACATTTCCGAACAAGAGGAAACCAGAGTAATGTGAGAAAAGCCACTCATGCACGGGGAGAAATATGCAAACTCCTCACAGGAGAGTTACAATCTACAATCCCTGATTTGACGCTTGCTGTGAGGTGAGATGTCTAACCACAACCCCGCGTTACAGTCAAATCCTTACAGTAAAATAAAGGAACATGGCTCAACTAAAACGATACCATAATATAAGACTATGATGTCAACATTTTTCTTAAGTTTGACCAAGAAAAAAAACACGTTTTATTCCATTTAAAATACTGTAAATAATTGAAAAATCTTAACAAACCATAGTCACCTGGAATACCAAACTTCATTTGTCCATCGTAGTGTTCTCCGCGCACGTGTGGCTTCATTACAGAAACAAACCTGCTTGGTCACTACATCATTTTCAGTGTTTGTGCCATTTCCATGTGAAACCAACACTGTTATCAAAACATTGCCGTGTAAATGTGAAACTTTTTCTGATATGAAAATGCAAAAATTATGCATTTTCACTTGAAACAAGCCCAAAACAAGCAAATCCTACAAATTATTAATACCCAACTCAGCCCTAGTGTACACGTTTCTCTTCCAAGCTGCCTTCCTAAAACCGCCACCGCTGTTGCAAAAAATGTAACTCAGGTTTAATACCTGCTGAGGAGAGAGGAAAGGATTTCACACCACCAATGAAAAATGAGGAAACTACTTATGGTTTTGAAAAGTGGATGAAAACTATTACAAAGTGATGGAGTGGAAATAATTGCAGATACACAGCAAATCATTTTATTTACGTTTCAGTTTAATAATAATAATAATAATGCAGTAGACATAGCTGCATTGTTGAAGCGAGAACAGGTCTACATGCGTTCAATAAACCACATCCAGTCAGAGTGCTGCTACGCTGCTTTCTTCTCTGCGATCCAGCTTGTTTTTTGAGGGACAGCGTGAAGCACAAAAGCACTCTGTGGTCCGATGAATAGAAATAAAGATGCTGTTTGTAAGAAAGGAGATCACAGCATTCGTGATTTCCAAACGGAGGGGCAATTCTACCTTGTTATCTTGTGCACAAAAGCTAGCCACTGTGTTGGCATGTGGCTGGATTAGTTCAAGTGACATGGGGTACTTTATTATTTAGCTGCGAGAATATTCACATATTGTGTAGCAAATTGTTCCACCAGAGTGTATGTTTTGCTGGAGAGAGATTTCAAGGTGTTGGAAATGTGTGACTTCATCCTGAAAAAATTTAACATTGACAAATTGTGACACAAAGCTGAAGAAAAGATAAAACACAATGAACTCCAATATCACATATTTGTCTTCATTCCTGTATGTTAATGAATATAACAAAATATAAATATGTTCCTTTCTTAATCAATTCATACAACAACTCACTCAGATTATTTGTGTTTCAATTCACATTCAACGTCCCAGGTTTTTTGCAGTGGTATTATGCATATGACACATTATTTTATCCAGTGAACGTTGCTTTTTTTTTTTTTTTTTTTATCAGTTCATATTTTTCCCAGTCTTTTGTTATTTCCATTTTAATTACTCAAAGTCCTACGTTCTTCTGTTGCACATTTATATCCAACTACCGTATTTTGCATTTTCTGACTCATTTGAAAAAAATTGATATCTTAAACCTCCTTATCATCCTAAACTATTTTAAAACAAATTTGCTTGTTTATTCCTTCTTTTACTCAGAATATTGTTTTTGAATACATCACATTTCCCTACAGTTTCGTTAGTTTTCTGTGATCTTAATGGAACTGCACAGATGTTAGTTGTTATCTAGTCCACACTGCACATTTCAAAATAGTTTCCTTGGTTTTTTTATTTGACCTTTAGCGCTCTGCTAAAACTTACTGCATTTGTTGACTTCAGCATCAGCCAATCCAGAAAGTTTAAATATTGGAATAGCGTGGGATAAAATCCAGCAACGTGTGAAACACCTCAATTTAAATATAGATTATGAAAGCGATCTACACCAAAACACAAAGGCTATTTTAATTTGAGTCTGAATTGGGTATCTCATCTCCATGCATAATTAATGGTTTGGGTGTTTTTGCTCCATCTCTTCAGTCCGATGTACACTTATGTTAATGTGAAAGCAGCTCAAGTGGACAAGCTCAGTGAAGGAGATGCATATCGCAAACG
>OMNM01000543.1:0-19529 GCA_900302745.1 Parablennius parvicornis
AAAGTAAAATCATAAAACGTGAATAAAATACGAGTAAACACAACACACCCCGTAATGAGTATAATAGTGATGAGAGAACACGACAGACTATATTGAGTATCCATATATCAACTTTTCATCTAAAAACTCTTCTATATTAAAAATAGGGTGCAAATACAGCAGATAAAATCAAGCATCGAAAGGTATCTAGCAAATCCTCTTTAGCCAAGCATGGAAAATGTAGTTACACATTGCACAAACTGAACACCTATTTCTATTTAAACCTGAATATAGTTTAATTGCAGCATAACTCAAGTTAATTATAAATAGAAAATCATGAAAAATGCATACAGTATTGATTAAAAGGTAGGCAGCAATTTTTATTAGGCAGTATATTACCACAGGGAAAGGGGGGAAAAAATTCTAACATCATGATGCTGACGTTAGGATCTATAAAGATGATTTTCTTTTGACTTGATTATTTTAGGCACAAATTTAGAACTGCATGTGTCTGAATTAAAATTTCTGTACAATATAAACTGTGATAAAGACCCACGCTAAACATCCAAATAAATGGCTAGTAAATTTCAATAACTATCAAACGTAAAACCAAGGTTCATTAAGAAATAAAAACCACAGCTGATCTATAGTGAGGAGCTTATGAGCATTAATTTTGGAATAATGACGATATGAAGTTACTGAAGTAGAAAGTTGCATGTGGCGTCTATCCTAATAGACGTTAAACACAATCTGTTCAATAAGCCTTCTAATTCGAAAGCTTGTCCATCTTCGAGAGCGTCTGCACCACTAAATCACCGTAACTGCGTCTGCATGACTACAATCAACTGCTAATGCATACAACAAAGTGCATATCAAATCTTAGTTCTGAGCAAATCGAGGAGAAATATGATGTCATAGACCTACATTACCGCAATATAATTTAGCATGATGCTGTATCATTACTTTATGTCACCATGAAAAGTGTTCAAAGCTGCTGTGGAGAATTTAAAGCTGCGGGAGAGTTTTCGCCATGATTTCCAGTGGAGCCGGTCCCGCACAAAACATCATAATTACAGTGCCTGTCATGACTCCTAATCACAAATGCCATAAAAACGACATAACATCCATCGTAAAGCTCTCGACATCGCAATGATTCAACGGAAATCATTCTGCTACAGCCCGCAAACTCTCAAATGCCAGCGCCCATCCCTAAAAGTCTGCCGGCTTAAACTGTGCACCCGTCTAATGTCGGTCTTTAAGGTGGTGTTGACACGCCACCACTGGACAAACAATTAGGGCATTAATCCCCCCCAATCCACCCCCCCAAAAAAAAGAAAAAACAAAGGTTTTTGCAGAAGATACAATGTAAATGCTTATTAACAATTTGTGAGCTGTGTGTGTGCTTGTTAGTGGAAATAATGTGGGAACACACCACATCCACGCGTCTGCTCTTTCTCCACGTTTGATCGCTGGTCGTGGTCAGATGTCCGCCGATTACCATAGCGAGGTGTCAGCCAGATCACTGGGGAAGACACAAGGCAGAGAGAGTGTGTATGTGCCCGAGTTAAAAAGCGAAAGAAACACACACTGTGGCTGAAGGAGGAGGTTAGACTGAAGGAGTGGCTGAGTGGGGGAGCGAGAGCCTTAATGATGCTGAAAATTGGCCTGTGACTGCAGTACACCCCTCAGGTAAATCATTGCTACAGCTTGCTGTCAACTTGTCTGTCCCCTTGTCCTCCCATCTCGCCCCTCCCACGCCCCGACTCCGTCTCAAACACTCTCCCCCGCATCACCCTGACTCAACTTCTTTTACGAGCGCACATTCAAAACTTCCATCTTCCAGCCATTGTCGCCCTGTCGCCATAAATAATGGGCTGCATATGTCTGTGTGCATTAGCGAGCTTTGAATTCATTGTTCACGCGTGAAACCATTCCTGTTGTGAGGCTGCCGGAAAAAAAAAAAAAGCCACCGAAGACATTTGATCAGGTGCTTTTCTTTTCTTCTTTTAAAAAGGAAAAAAATTAAAGCTGTTGCATTGTTTAATTTGGAGACACTTTATGAGTTTGCTTTTCTGTGTTTCAGAGAGAAATGTGATACTTTCTCCTCCACTGAATTCAAACCGTGGCTTTGTTCTCTAATTACTTTGCAGCTTCAAGATTCTACACACAACTCAAGTCTCAAGCTCATAAAATATGACACGACGCGACAGTTTGAAAGCAGCCAGCCTGACAGAATGATGTCTACAGGCTTGTTGTTGGCTTCAAAAAGAAATTTTCATTTTCATTTGCAGTCAGTAATGCAAATCTCCATTTTCCAACATTAAATCTTCACCTGTGCTCAATTTGCTTGCCATGGCTTCATCCAGGCTTGTTTAAAGGAAGCCTTCGCCCTTTATTGAGGGGAATATCCTTCAATATATTTTGAGTGCTGGTAAGTAGTTATTTCTGCTTTTTAGTGGCCGTAACCCAAGCAGTTTATGAAACAGTTATATCATCTGCGACATTAAATACTTTCTTCTGGTCATGCTACAACATTATAACCACATAAAAAAAGTAGTGATTGAAGAAGAACTCATCTTTTACTTAAGTAAAAACACTAGTGCAACAATGTAAAGGTACACGAGAATACGTTTGATCAGTATTATTTTGATTAATGTGTGACATTATAACAAATACAAAAAGAGAAATCTAGGAGAATTTAATGTAACAAGATGCAATTTTTCTCTATAATTTGTTAATTAAAAAAAATATCTGTTTTACCTGTGTGATTCTTTTTGGCCAGATTTCAATTGGAAGAAAAGGTTTTTAATCTAATGAGATTTTTCTAGATAAATAAAGAACGTTAATACTGGATTAGTGCATCAATGCAAAGTTATAAGCACACTCTCATGGTATATACAATGTCTCTGCTTCAAATCTGTACTTTTACTAATTTCTGTATGGAGTTTGCATGTTCGCCAAGTTCCATTTTCCTTCCGCAGTCCAAAAACTATACATATAAATATTTGATTACTTGATATATGCTTTATGTGTGATCGTGAGTGATCGTTTTTCTCTGATTTTGCCCCGCCATGGACAGGAGACCCTGCATTCACTTTTAGTGAAACCTGATTTTTATCCATCGAAAGCTTCCCTAAGCCTTCCTTCTTTTTATATCTTTCAGCTCAGATATAACACAATAATTAGCTTTTCGGTCACAGGCTGAAAATCAGCAGTTAGAGTTTCAACGGAGCATTAGACTTTGTAGGAAAAGGTGTCATATATTCCCTGAATGGTTGCAAAGATGGTTCATGTGGTAAAATAAAATTTAAGTGTCTCAAAATTGTCTTTTACTTTCAATATGTTTTTCTGATTCATAGCAAGTATAACATATATAGAAGTAAAATAGATCAAATAAAAGAAACATTCTTAATGTGAAACATTTAATGAAGATAGCGATTATGAATAGAAGCACATATTTTTGTCTTTTTAGTGAGAGTGTTTTTATAACTCATATACGAATGTATTTAAATATACACGCTTAAGAGTGTTTGTGTTGGTAGGTTATACCTGAGGACGGTGTCTGTGTGTTCAGGTAACAAAAGGACTGTGTCATCTCCAGAGCTGTTCCTTCCACACTGAATTGGATCAGATTCCTCCTCCTGAATAACAGAGTAAGACACACACCAACATACACACACACACACACACACACACACACACACACACAATTCACATATCTGTCCAGCAGCTATTACAGTCTAATAACTTGCAGACTAGCGACCTAATTGCTTCTAGGAGATAATGTCTGTATCAAACGATCCACTGACCGTGTTTTAAGTGGTGTGCTAGGCTATCAACATGAAGACATAGCTCATTTTCAGTATCGCATATAATTATGCCGTCGTGAAGCTGAGCGGCTCAGATAGCGCCTCTCACCGAGTCCGAGCTGTGTGCCAGGGTGTCGGCGCTGGCCTGATGTGGCAGGGAGAGAGGGGCTGGTTGGTTAATGACCACGGCACTCCTGTCCACCTCTCTGGGGGATGAAGGCGGGGTGGAGAGGAGCAGGGAGTCGGGCGAGCCCTGCTCACACAGGCTGTAGTGGCCCAGAGGTCTTGGCGGATGGAGGATCTGCAGAGCCTCTGGGTTCTCGTCCTCAGAGTCGGACAGCACGCCGTCAGGACAGCCTGGCAGACAGAAACATGGGCAAAAACAGAGAGGTCACTCCCCTTCAGTCTCGTTGTCCACAAACGGGCCGACTCTGAAAACACACTTTGTGTCGCTCTTGAATGGCAGTTAACACTTTTATTGTTGGCATCTGCAGGGCTTAACGGGGAGATTGATGAGAGGCTCCATTCACCTGTAGAGGCGATTGGGGCAGCGCTCCACTTGGCACCGGCCACTGTTCCCATCTTTTGCTCCAGCTGACAGATGTACTCCATCAACTCCTGTAGAGGAAAAGCAGGTGTTATATCACAGAGCAGAGTGAAACTCTGATCACGGCTGCAGCAGCCTGATGACCGTCATATTGTCTGACTTCTTTCAGTCAAAGCCACAACAACTGATCACACTGTAAATATAGAACAATATAATCTGCTATCATACAAATATGAACATTGAAGAAGAAATATCATGAATATAATGGTAAATCTTTGCTTGATTTATCATGCCCCACAGACTGGCCGCTGTGCTTACATATGGCTGATGCTAAAAGCAGGCTGGACACTGATTTTAAAAACATGGACCCTATCCTCTGTTTGCGGCAGGAAAATGGGATGGTGGTTGGCCAACAAAAACTCTGCAGGCACTTTAACAGCAACAGCATTGACTGCCCTGAAATCCACCGATTTATATTGCACTATAAACAATTTATACTGCACAATAACAAGAAGACAACAACAGAGAAAAGATTCCCAACACCTGGGGCATTCACAAGGCTGCTATACTTGTTATTTCGGTAAGCTTCAGGATATAAATGTATTATTAATAACCAGATCACAAAAAGAATTTCATAGATGCAGTTGACAGTAGTGCGTATTGTAACTCGACTACAATAAACTAAATTAAAAGCTGAAAACTGAGATCTTCGCGAGTGATAATGAGGAGAGGACAAAGTGCACAAACTTGAATAAAATGTTGTCACTTTTTGAGTAAACTTCTATCAGAACGGATTCATAAAATGGTTAAAACGTCGTCCCTGACCTGTTTCTCTGCGTGTAGCTGCTCCTTCTCCTTTTGAGCAACTCTCAGGCTGGCTTTCAGCTCCTGGAGCTCCCTGCGGGTTTCACTCAGCTGGACCTGCAGACCAGGAATCATAAAACAAATAGAGTACATCAGAGTAATTTCATGAACAGTGTAGCGTCGGTGTAACGGCCTGTAAGTGGCCAGGGTCATTGTCATAGAGACTGTTAATATTCTATTATCATTCCCACTGAGTTTCAGTAACATATTGACAAGGACAGAAGAAATGTTTTACAAATACTTATACTGGTGTGACAAAGTAGCAATTTCGGGTTCTAGCTTTTATTTATTTATCTTTAAGTATATATAATTTACTTAATTTAATCTTCCTTTTTTTTTTTTTTTTTTCCACAAGACATGCAAATGTTCGAGGCAGTTTAGGGGCTTTTCTGTACAGAGGACAGACATTTACACTATATGTGCATGTGGTTTTTCCAGTCCACAATCCAAACACGATTTATTTATCTGGTCACTTTAAAAATCCTGGAGGTGTGAATGTAAGTGATTATGGTTGTATCTCTATGTTTGCCCAATGATGGCCTGGGGACTTTCGCACAGTCAGTTGGGATAGGTTGTAGATGGATGGGGATTGTCACAAATGAAAAACATCACCTTTTGATATTTACAGGTGGATGAAAGTCTTGACTGATATACAATTTGAATCAACATTCAAACCTTTTTTGTATCTAAAAGTTTTATTCTTCTAACAGACACGTTTGTGAATTTATGTATAAATTAGTTTACAGAACAAATAGTCTGTTTTATATTTATAAACTTTATCGTTTGTCTGAGGAATTTGCTTTGAAAATAACTTGAATTGATATTGCAAATAAATGCAGTAGAAACTTGTGCTTTCGGTAGCTTTTCACGATTAAGCACTTTTAGTTGTGATAGAATCTAAGTAATGTAACAGTAGGTGTACTTGAGTACAACTTTCAGTACTCGTTTCACCCTTGCGCATTTGTGAATTTACAGCAAAACATTGACGTTGACCATGCCAACAATAAATCGTGTCGCCTTTCTCACCCGGTTGCAGTCTTTCTCTCTTCCGACTTCAACCTCTAGTTTCACTCTCTCCATCCTTTCCTCCTGCAGCTTTTCCTCCATCCTCTGCATCTCCGCGCTGAGTTTCTCCAAACGCTCCTGGTCTTTCTGTTCGGGTGAGACACATCACTACTCGCAACATATTCACCTCAGGCATGCGAGGTCACCGGATCACGGCGAAAGTATTGACTGACTCCAGAGCTGCAGTGCACATTAAAATAAACAATGTATACCACCTGAAAGAGGAGGATTTCACCTCCAAGCCATCACATCTTGTCTTGACATTTAGCTACATAATGAAGACTTATGACCAGTAACTTATGGCATAATACACTGAAAACTTCACTGTAATATAAATCTAACAAAAGTTCTGCAGAGAGAAAGTACCTCAGCAGTGCGCTGCAGACTCAGCCTCTCCTGAGCCCAGTGTGCTCTGCCTTCTCTCAGGGCCAGACTGGAGTCTGCGAGCTGGAGCGTTAGCTGTGCTGCCTGCAGCCGAGCCTGATGCAGCTCGGCCTGGCCGTGATCCCTCTGGGCTACCATGCCACTTAGATCACTCTTCAAACCCTCCGCAGCCCGCTCGCTCATGTGCAGACGCTCCCGCAGGCTGCGCATCTCCTTCAATGATGCCTCACTCTCCGTCTGGCCATAAATAAAACAAGAAGGCAGATGTTGGTTATATATTTGATACAGCTGGTGATTTGCTACATGACCTCGGTACCAATCGCCACGCTCGGATTTCCTGATAAAATATCTGACCTCTTTCCTGTGGGCGGTGGTGAGTTTCTGGGTGAGGGTGGTGATGGTGTTTTGGAGCTGCAGAACGCTGGTGTCTCGCTGGGCCAGAGAGTTCCTCAGGCCTTGAAACTCCTTCGACAAACTTCTGAGTTCACCTTCTGTCTGCTCCAGCTTGGTCTGGGAAACATGAATAAACCAGATCGGGAGCGTTACACAGAGACGGGAGAATAGAGGCCGAGCAGACACACATGCGTCTTCTGTGTTCCACATGTTTTTATTTGTCAGCACCTGCAGGCTCTTTCTCTCACACTCGTCTTCTTTTCTCAGAGCTCCCGCTTTCTTGGCTCTTTCCTTCACCCTGCACACACAGATTCAGTTATGAACTATCAAAGCTATTTATGAGAGCTACATAAAACTAAAATATAGAAGACTAGAAAAAACAACAACATTCAAACCTCTCCAACTCCGTCTCTCTTTCCACGGCTCTCTGTGTCAGGGTTTTGATGTCCTCCTCTAGCTCTCTGATTCGCATATCACTCGCATCTCTTGCATCCATTAAGGTGGTTTTCTCCAGGGCGAGAGATTCTCCCCTCGCCTGTTCTTCCTAACAGACCAGATGCAATTTTAATTTTTATGAGGTTCTTCAATGATAAGCAATTTTAGCATAATAGCTCAGATCATTTGCTGAATTTCTGGAGTGTATTGTTAAAGCGGAGACTTTCCATCGAAGAATAAATCCACAATTACAGAGGAACGTACGGAAATTATATTAAGCAAATTGATATTGCCCATCGTTTGCCTAAGCACAACAATACACCACCTTCTGTGTCCTCTCCATCTCCATGAGCTTCTCCAGATGGTGCTTCTGCTCTTCGTGCAGCCTGGCGATGTCATTTTCCAACTCTTTGCGTTGTCTGTTCCAGACCTCCTTGGCCCTGTTGTGCTCCTCCTTATCTTTCTTCCATTGTTTATTTGCTGCTTCCTGCACCTGCAGCAGCTCGGCACGCTCTCGCAGACACTCCCACAGTCGTCTCTGATAAAAACACGAGAGGAAACATGCAGCAGATGAAGAAACATAACTGCTTTTCTTTCTTTAAGTAACAAAAGACAATTGATTTCTTGTTGTAACTCTGTTTCGTCAAGTGTATGCACTGGCTGTGCTCACCTGTAGCAGTTCAGCTCTGGGTACGACCAGCAGCATGTCTGTGCCTTCCTCCTCTCCATGTGTCTCTTCTTCAAGGGTCACAAGATCCTCAAGAGGCTTTGGTGCACAAAAGCTGAACTTGGAGCTGCGGGAGCACACTTCCCCCTTTGCATCGATGTATACAAACTCATAGTCTTGGGAGCTGGGGTTGGGCAGGTAAGAAGCTGCAAAGGGAGAAAAAAACAACAAAGCCATGATGAACTATTTGTACACAAACATAACCGTTTCAAAGTGCCCCTGTTGTCATTTGAAGCTTGCGGCACAGAGTGCTTCCATGAAACTTTAGTGCACTTTAGGTGAACTAATTTAAGTACGTCTCAATTTCAAAGCACTGATCAACCTTCTATGGCAGGTGATTAAAAAAAAAAAAAAGAAGAAAAAAAAGAAAGCCCTCTTTGTATTGCCTTTGTGTGCTATCTGTTGGCACTTACTCCTATCGGACTAAAACCCGGCCTCATGGCACTTAATCAGGTTGTTATCTTCTGTCTAGATCTAAATTGTAAATTGTAAATTCTAAGGTCGCCATAAATCTTAATGTCCGGGTATTCATAAACTATGGGCCAATAACACGTTTATTTTGTATTATATTGCTGCTTTAGTGTGATAAATAAAGTGGCATTTAGAAAACAGTATGAAATCAAAAATCCATTTTATAGCCAATATTTTTTTCATGGCAGATATTTTGACTTGTCACAGTGCAACCGTATCACTATATATTAATGGTGGCTTTGGGGACGTGCTGCTTTTGTGCATGCCGTTACACTGTCATGGCTTATTGAGACACCTAAATGGAACTGAGCCGTCATTAATTCCACTTTTGTTTTTCAGAGTCACAATGTCTGCTGCAGAAAAAGTCTATTGATATAGCAATAACATTGATTTATGGAAAGTTGTGCAATGCAACTTTTGGCCACGAGCGGCAGCACCTGCAATCATTCAGTGGAGTCAAACAAAAGTACATAAATTTCCTCACTCTTAGATCGAGCTTAGGTCCAATTACTTACAGAGGGTCCATATTTTATACCATTAACAAAAACTATCCCAGGGTTCTGCACACAGTTCTGTATCTTTATGATGTATCTGATTGTATTCTGATCCTACTTGCTAAAGCTGAACAGAAATAGTATTTTTTTCATGACTGGGCTTGGTTCTGCAATCCCATTTGAACACCCAAGGTTGACAACTTCACAAAACAATGTCTTACAACAAACAGTTGCAGCTTTTGGGATATGTTTAAATGTTGAATAATAATCAGGTTTGTCAGAAAATTAGATAATTTGCATTGCCAATTAAAAATAAACCTTTGGAAGGAAATCCCATAATATCCAGCAAGAATGTGCAATTTGTAAAGAAACCAGTGAGTGGGATGTTTCTCTTACCAGTATGATCTATTTCTTGTAATATTTTTTTCTCTCTCTCAATTAAATTGTTGCAACTGTCTAAAGATCAAATGTTCCACGTATCGTGACATTTCAGGTGTTGCTTCTGATTTTAGAGTAGATACTTACACTTCATATGAGACAGTTGGCAGCTCTACTTTATTTTTTTGGTTCGGAATACATTTATTTGATGCGTTTTGTCTGGTCTGCTGGCGAAGAAGCTTTAATGATTTTGATGAGATTGATTGTATCTTAAAATGCATAAGAGGGAATATATCCTACAGATGGAGAATATAAAGTGCATATAAAGCCCCACCCTCCCTGGTCATACAAGCAATATGTGATTAGGTTAGAAAATGCATCTATTTGTGGTTTATTGATTTGAAAACACAGTATGACGGACTTGTATATCATTTTCTTTTTATATCACTATTTTGTCATGGATTTTCCTGTTCCCAGAACATTGGATATTTTTTTTCAAATATGTTTCTCTCTCTCACACACACACACATATATATAATTTCTTTTTTTTCCCCATTTAAAGACTAATGACATGTATTTCATCGTTCACAATGATGTCATCACGTCCTTCCTGGATCGATCGCTTCTTTAAACAACCGCGTGGAGTTTTATTTCATCAAACTCAGAAGCGACCTCAGTGTACCAACACAAACAGGTAATAATGACACTCCAACACTCACCCTACTTGTTGTTTACAAACATTACTGTATTACAGAATAAATGTAAATCGATGTTTTATCAAAACATGTTATTGACGCCAGAACAAAAGCGTCACAACAAAAAGAGCTATACACTCCCTATTTTCTCAAAATGATCTCAGTTGTTTATCAATAAATTTGAAGTATAAAAACATAAGAAACAGCTTGTTTAACATCCTTTCCATGTGTTTTGCGTCCTTGACAGAGCTGAAAAACATCTTAATGGAGGAATATTTTCATTGGTTTAACCATGTTTCCCTTTGGTCTGACCACAAAGCAGCCAGCCAGTCTGTGACTTTATCCATCCCATAAAGCCAGCTAACCTAATATTATCCTTATCTCACACAGGCCATAGCTTCATGTTCAGAGTGATTTACTTGGAATTCCTGTTTCACAACATTTGTACAGTGAAGGGGCCGAAGATGGAAAACAGAAAGGAAGAATGACATACTGCAAAGTTTATGAGCTGCAATTCAACTTATAGCCCCGGCTAAGGTCACAGTCCAGGCAAGCAGCTTTTTAAATCACTGCATCACCGGCGATAAGGAACCATCAGTAGTTTCTTTTGACTTTCCTGCCTTTGCTCCTCCACCCATGAAGAATGACACTGACAGTGTGCTTAAGTTAAGGATAAATCACTCTCCCAGGGGTCAATGCCACACCTGCTGCACACGTGCCCCTCACACTGAATCAGGCTTATCAGCAGCCCCTGACACGCAGGACAAAGTGAACACTGTATTCTCCAGTGGGCAGTTGCAGTCAGCACAGCAGCCTTCCAGCCATTGTCTTTGCCATTCTCATTACTCAACGTCCCGCTTGCTATAGGAATTATTTCAAACCATGACAGAGCCTATCTCTGTTCGAGACCTAAGCTAAGTAGGATATTTTGTCTTTTGCCCAGGATATTTTACGTCTGTGGAAGTACTCGTGGCAGACAATCAGAGATATTGGTGTGTTATTGGTGTGTGTTTTTATGACCATTGACTCCATGCAATATGAATAGTATTATAATATGTGTGTACCATAGAACTGAACACAGCAGTTGACTTCTGCGCCCTCTTGATAGTCATCTGGGGCTAAAGCCCAAACAAACGTGTGGTACTCCTTCACTGATGACCATCCCACCTGAGGAAGAAAACACATTGTTGTCAGTACGTTAACACAGATATCTCTTCATCAGCTTTATTGGTGACAGACGTACCTTGAAGAGCCCGATCCAGTCATTGCTGGTCCAGATGTGCTGTGAGCTCAGTGTGTAGTGGCAGTCGACTCTGCTCTGAGGGAAATAACTGCAGCCCACGTTCCGAAACTCCACCCGCCAAGCCTTGTCCATGGCAACACTAAGCAAGGGCAGGCAATTTTGCACCTGCAACAAAAAAGAAAAACATAATCCTGAAATTATAATTGTTTCTTGGTGATGTGGTTTATACACGCTGAAGATCGTACTGGGTTAGATCAGCTCATTGTGACACGATATTAACAAACAAGAGCAGGTCGGCAGGAGAATAAATATTCACAGGCCTGTTCTCACCAGCTGTAAGAGGATATCCTAACTGAGTTCACACTGGAGGAAAGGACTCCACAACTAAACCCCAGTGACAGCACGGGCTTTGAGCAACATGACATATTGCATGTTTGTCACCAGGGCTATTTCAGTCCTTGTGAAAATCATTTGCTATTGTGCTTGTCACGTGCAAGCATGTACCACAAGGTGTCTGGGGGCCCTCCATGGCATGTGTGTGTGTGTGTGTGTGTGTGTGTGTGTGTGTGTGCACGTGGGAGAGGGCTCAAATTCCACCGGTGGACAACTTGCAATAATTTCAGGAAAGTCTGGCTGAAAAAGTTATAACACTGAAAATGTATTATTCCTACACTCACAAACTTTAAATGTTAAAAAGCAATTGTTATTTGATGAATGTTTTCTCCAGAGATTTCATGTAATAATCAAACTTAAATTTAAAGTCAAGAAAAACTATTTTATTGTAATTCTTGGGAGCGCTTGTATTCTAGTGAAGGGGTAACGACAGGGTCCCGTCGTTACTAAACATGCAAATGATCTCCCTGAGCAACCAAAAAAGAAACAAACTCATGTTACTGCAACTAAACGCTCAACATCTGGTCGCTATGCTGGAAATTATTTCAATTTGTAATAACAAGGTGCAGTTCTTGATTTAATGAGCCAAAGACAATCGCTCCTTATAAATAAAAAGAAAACCAGTTTTCCTTCAAGGTGTCCACAGAACAACATGCACAAAGCTTTCTAGTGCATACGTGTTATTACAATGGATGAACTGTGACTTTCCCAAACTTGTAATCCACTGTAGTTAAGTTTCCTATTTCAGTAAATCCTCATTGACTGTGGTATGACTTCCTCCGTTACAATAATGCTTCAAAATCTCACTTTTATCGGGAATACAGTTGTTTGATTGTGCAGAAAAGTCAGCAGAAGATTTTCCTTGGGGGGGATTCATATTACACAGCACGAGGCTTGAGGCCCAACAGTAGCACATGTCGGAGAAAAGTGAGCAGAAAGCAGACACGTCGACGTGAGTATGATGGCACGCAAAGTGTGATCGGGCCGCTCGGTTTGATCGCTTATTGTCTGATTAGTCGCGGGGGTGCGAGAGACGCAGTGGACAGCACAAAGCAGGCTTTGTTAACGACAAAAAGCATCTGCGCACATTATCCCGACTCGACTCTGGAGGTGTCTCTTACCTTCACAAGTCTCACTTTGTGCGTAAAGCCGCAGGTTTGTGCGCAGGGTATTGGTGCTTCGCTGTGCGTCCGGACGCACAGGGCTGCGTTGTCACCCTTCGGAGTCAAGTCTCTTTAATAACCAGAAACAATAACAAAAACCCCAAAGCAAAACACAACCACGACGCTCTGACTTCCAGCAGAGGGGATTGTGGGATATTGTGTACTACAATGTTTCTACAGCCAGGCGGAGATATCGCGTTTAAACTACATTTCCCTGAGCCAACGCGCGCGCACTCCACGTAACACGATGCCCCTCTTCGGTTTGGACGCATGTCAACGCGCACAGAGACGCTGGCCGACTGCTTCTCCAATATCTTTCTCTTGTTTGAGATAAGTGGAACTTCAAACAACTTCTGCAGCAGTGGACATGTGTGGGTTTTTATTTATAGCAACTCATTTAGAAAGAGGCTCCGATGACATTTTAAATATAACCAATAACTAACTTCTCTGACAACTCAAGATTGAAAAAGAGTTAGACCGCCTAAAGCTTTGTTGAAGAAAGTAATTGCTTTTGGTCTCATTCTCTAGATTTAATTGGATGTTTGGGTTTTAAGATTTTCAAAGTAAACCAGTAATCCTTGTTTTTGGCAGATCGGTGATGAGAGAGGTCTGCCATGTCACAGAGCCTCATGGAGAGATGGACACACTAAAAAGCAGGATGGTGTCACGGTGCTGGACAGCAGAGGGCAGTACACCATCTTGGAAACCCATTGCTTTGCATTCAGGCTTTTACTGCTCACCACCTCTAAAACACACAGTCTGAGGTCTTCTGCTCCCCTGAGACCATCTCACAACCTGGTGAACTAATCTTAGCACAGCAGTTTTGTCTGTTCTTTAATGTAGGGAAGATGTGAGGGGGGAGGGAATAGATTTTTAAACAATATGAGGCCTAAAACTGGTAAAATAGCTCATTCAAAGCTGATATCGTCTTGTTTTTGGTATTAAGGTATGCTTCAGAAGTGTATAAATTAACATTATTAGTGCATACAAATATTTACGCCTGCTGGATCAGATGCAATCAGTTTAGAAGTTATTTTTGTAATTTCTTAAATTACAGAATACTTGATTATACGTCTTTTGAATATTACTGAGAGAGTAATCTCAAAATAAAATTCAGATCATAAATATAGGTGGTGATGAACTGAGTCAAAGAAAATCTTTCCCGCTGCCTGACAAAGCCACAGCCACCTCTGAAACAGTTTAAACAAATGCTCATCCCATCTTATTATTGTTATTGATGCTATCATTTACTTGTTTATCTGTGCCCGCTGATGAGTCGGTCCAGTCACACAGACCTTTACTCCTCCTCAATTAGTTAGTCCAGTTTGGCTAATTTAGTTTGTTGACGACACTATAAGGATACTTCATGTAATTTTATGCCGACGGACAGTCGATGTTGAGACCCTATAAATTGCGTTTAAGTGGATTAATAGTGTGCTGAGCCTGTGTGAGCAAAGCGGTGCTGGAAGTCGTGGCTCTCTCACAGTGGGGATAATTAAATAGATTGTACTGCAACAAGCTGCTTATTCAGTAGCCATTGTTTACATGTGTGTTTTCGGCTCCAACGCTACAAATCTAAATACACTCTTTTTTGCTTGCTAATTTTAATGAGTTGCAACTACTACTCGCACACTGTTTAGTACCAACTAGCTAAAGAGTATTACTGTTTGTGAAATAACTTCTGACCTTGTCCCAGTTTTTGCTGATAGCTTGAGGTTTTACGCTGCCCTTGTTTCAGAAAACGGCACAGCAGATCTCGGGCAGCCTTGACTTTGAGGCGTCACTGTTGTGTGAAGTCAGAAGATGGCTGCGCTGTAGGAATGTGAGGCTTCACCATAATAGAGACTATACTGAAAGTGGATTGTCCATGAAACTGCTTGATCTTGACCCGGCTGCCTGCTGTTACGGCTTCGCTGTCATAATGTTCCACCTCTACCCTTAAAACCTGCACACGCATGCACATATGCACACCGTCTGAACCGATAGGTTTTTTTTTTTGTTTTTTTTCCTTCCGTGTTTCTTTGGGAAGAGCTGGACTAATATTAACACTTTGCAGTTTTACGGAAAGGGAAAGACCTGCTATCTCCCGCTCTGGCACAAACGCTTCGGCATGCTGTTTTATTTATCTGTTGTAGAAGTACTGCACACAAATTTAATCCCTGTCATCTGCTGATTTCTAGCAGCTTGGCTTGGAATTCCTCTCAATATAAGAAAATGGTATAGCCCCTGAGTGCTACTGCAGTTTTATTACCTGAGGTGGTTTGTCTGAATATAGCTTACCACATGTCTCATTCAAAGGGAATGGCAGGTATGTGTCACTAGTCGTAAATTGTAACTTGCCTTCAGCAGCAATCAGTTGCCAAGGAAACCTCAAATGGGATTATGACCTTCTGTTGTGTATAGGCAAGTAAACTGTTAGAGTTGTCAACATCCAAGAGACAAACATTAAAGATTTATGTCGGCAAACAATTTATTTCCTCATCACACTAAATTAGTGCCTAATGTGTCTTGTGTGGAAATAAAACTCTTTGAAGACACACCACTGACACATCCTCCTATCGGTGTATCGTTTAGAGCAATACGAGCACTTCTGAATTAAATAATGTCCATTACTGTGGTGTGAGTGATGTCATCAGTGGGCCTGTGTGGCCATACAGAGGAGAAAGGCGATTAGAAGGCTGGAAAACAAAGAAAGAGGGAGCAGAAGCAGAGTGCCTGGAAGGAGGGCAGAGTGTTGGGAGGGTGGAGATAGAGAAATGGGGGACGGTAGTATTTAGTATGCACGGCCAAGCTGCCCCATCTGCTTAGCGCAGCAGTCCCTGTCGTATAACTGTCTACAGGCCGTGGGCCACATAAAGAATGTCTCAGATTTGATGTAATTCCGCAAAATTAATGACAGCTTTACTCGGTATGGGCCGTGAGGGAATGATTAGTGTTTGATCGTCCATCTGATCAGTTCCCTTGGCTGGCTGCAGAGAGATGCTCCACTATATGCCGGTACGCTGCCTATGGCAAACACACATGCATGCACAGATACACCTATCCCAGAATGAGTCCCGGGCCCCCGCGCTCTAGTTTATGTTTGCATTCTGGTTCCTGTTTCCCTCTGCAATGACAACCAATACCTTGTTAAATTCTCTCTGCTGTGACACTTCACATCAAAATGAACACCTACTGATGGGCCGGATGCAGGTCCCACCGGTGATGTGACGGCGTGTAGGGCACTTTTATTCTAGGCTGTGTGGTATTTCAAATGAAAGTGGGCCAACCAGCATCCAATTTACAGAACTCAGAGGTCACACTATGACCTTTTACAAGATATGCTTTACTGCAGCTGTGATTGGAATTGGGTATTAGTTTTTAAAAGCGGTGGGGATCGGATTGGGAATTTGAGAGAAAAATTGATCCATTGGATGGATTGCCAGAGTTGGACAAGTGGAATACCTCTCCTCCTTTTAATTCAGCCCCACCTCAGTGGGCCCAACCCCCATCTCGTTCCTCCTTCTGGGCTGCTGCGTTTACAAGCGAAGGGGGCATTCTGTTTTACAAGTGAGCCTGGTGCGTCTCGGTGTGCTAGCAACATTAAAATTGAACTCGTCTTATCTGTGCAAACCGTGAGGCTTTACATCAGAGGCTGTCGTGCCGCTGCCATGAGGCTCCTGTGTGCTTTTATGTAATGCGGTGCAGTCAAAAACCCTGCGGACAATTAAAGTGAGCACATAGATAAACAAGTGATTGAAGACCAGGATGTTAGTGTGTTGAGCGCACCATGTAGTTGAGGAAGGGCGACTTGCATAGTTTATTATTGTTAACAAGGCCAGGTCTGACAAGTGACGTATGCCTGTCCGCCACAGCAAGCCTCGTCACCCCCCCCCCACCAAAAGAAAAAAAAGAAGAATTGCACTTTTCAAAGTTGCACCTATTTTGTGCTGAGTTGCATATGGCGATGCTAATTTCCCATCTGACCATTAGCACGCTGGTCAAGTCCCAAGCATTGGGAGCCTAATTCAGCTAAAGCTTGGGGAGGGTTGTGGGGAGGGTTGTGTTTCTGCCAACACAGATTGTCGGACAGATTGGCAATCCTTCACTGTGTGTGGATGCAGTGTTTTTCCCTGAAATTGTAGACCATTATAACAAATTACTTGCAAAAACACCATTAAAGTAAACAAAAAACCTGTTCCAATTCAGCTGCAACTCAGTTCATTATCCCCTCTGTTTTCCTCTGTCTCCTGTATTTTTTCTGGGTTTTTTTTGTCCTCCACACCATAACATTGTCTTTCCAAATAACTTGAATGTGTTTCCTCCAGCCCTGGTCCCCCCTTCCCAATCGGCATCCTCTGATCTCCTTTCATTTTGTTCTCTTTCTTGGCCCCCACCTCTTCCCCCACTGCTTTCTTTTTTCTCCTCCTCATTTTATATTTTTGGCTGAGCTGAGGACCTTTCCTGGTGCAGTGACCTTTCTGGTTTTAAATTAAGCCCCACTGCGGCATGTCTCTCTTCATAGACCGCCAGTTACGAGCCTTCAGAGGACCGCAAAAAAATAACGATTCTGATGAAATGGCCCCTTTTAAAAAGCTCTTCCAAATTCCTTTTACATTTTTCTTCGCCTCTTCCCCCCTTGCTGGTTGCATTAATATTCACACTAATGAGGAACATCCTAAACAGCAGACCATGGAAAATGTGACATGGGACGCATGCACATGCCTGCCCACATGCACAGTGTGTACGCACACTGTTGCTCATTGCTAATGGGTTCTAATCAAATGCCATGTATGTTTGAAGTGATTTATGAAAACTGGGCAGCCCGTGCTTGCAATGTGATTGCTTAATCAGAAAGAGGCCATTTTTCATTGAATAACCCAGTTTGTGGCCTTTCAGTGTTTTACATTATGTGATTAATAGGCTTCTATTAAATTGTATTTAGATGATAAAAAGTTCTTACTCCACTGAGGTCATAGGGCTATCTGGTAGTTCTACATTTATATTGATATTTCACACGTGTCTGGACGTTCACAGTATGATGTCAACAGGCTGATGCCATGCTAGCAAGTAAGGTTACAATTAGCCAACAATGCAGCACAGTTACACAAGACCTCCTGGGTGCTAAATAAGGGTGTAATGGTCTCATTCCAGATCATCATCCTTGAGAGATGAGGACTCCAGCTCATTTAGCAAACACAAATTTAATTGAAACAACATGAACTGCGTCTGCCATCCGAAGCCAAAATTTAAACATACCTGTTCACTAAACCTCCTGTAAAACTCATGACAGAGAGAGCAAAGCATTAACGGTGGATAATTAGAGCGTTTAAGCTTTCCACTGAGGATGTAAGGCTGTTCTGCATCTTGCGAGAAAATGCTTCCAGTGATGCTTTCAAAACTGTCACGCACTTGGAATTTAGGTGAGAAGCTGTAGATTGCACGTTTATGAACTTGGATTAAAGTACTACATGCCTATAATATTAATGTAATCTCATAGAGGTAAACATTTGTTTTGCAATAAAGTCTGAGTATACCAACACTTTATGAAGGAAAATGACTGCATAAGGAATGATAAAATCTTCTAATCACAGTGGGAGGAGCTGTCAAAAGTTTGTGAGGGTGTTTTGAAATGATTTATGTAAATTGGAGTGACTTTATGATTTTGGTACATTTTATTTAAATTTATCTTTAGGTTATCCACTGAGCCAGTCTAATCTCAAGCTGAGATGATGTTGCAACTTTATTATCAGACTTTAGTAGCGGTTGTGCATAAAGTGTATTTTTCCAGTGTGGCGCGGATAGTTTATTTGGCTCCCTGCTGTACTATACTGCTACTTGGGTTCTGAAGCTATGCAAAAATCACAACCATACTATCTCCACCATTTAAGGTTGGAACTGGATTTTTGCTTTTAAGCATTTTTTTCTTTTTAAGGTATGCATATTACATGTAAATAAAATTTTCTGACGATGCAGAGCAATACGCAGAGCAATCTGGGACTTGGTATGGTAATATGCAAGACATCAAATGTGCTGGTTTTCTCTACTCAACAGATTGGTCTTCTCCACTAAAGCAGAGCACATTGGAACTGTGAATATTAATGCACCCTCCTATATAGGCTGCATCTAACAAGATGCAGAGATGATTTCTGAGGCCTATCTCCTAAGGTGCTCCTTGTAGCCTTGGTAACCCTAATGAATTATGAGCCAGCCCAGTTAAAACATGTGTGGTATTACCCCATTCCAGGGTGTGTCCTCCTGGGTGTCAATGAATCACTGATCTCATCAAACCGGTTCTCTCCCCTCTTTCTCTTTCTCTCCTTCTCCCTTCGTTTCACATCTCTCTCTTTCTTTTCTCCCATCCCCCATTCCCTGTAACAGTCCAGTTTCCCCCGGGGCGGCTGTCTGAGATCTGCCAGGCTCATCAGTGAGGAGAGGAGCAGGCTAACTGGGAGCCCTTGCTGGTTGTAAATCTGACCAGGGAGGGTGGGGAACCTGCAGTGGCCACAC